>APFE030355836.1:0-16753 GCA_000404065.3 Pinus taeda
CTCTCTTTTTCTGATTCGTTGCCATCTTGTTGGTTGTTTTCTTGCGTGGTGATGTGGGTGGTGATATGCTGATGTTTTAACCAACAATGTATCTTTCTTTAATTCACCACCTAGTGGAGCCTGATTGGTATTTGGTACATGTTGTGGTGCCTTTTGTTGTTTCTTATCTTCCAATATTACTTAAACCACTGAGTCCTCATCTGATGTATCAGTACCTGTAACCTTTTCTGCTTCAACCTCCTTGGACACTACCTATTTTTATGGTATCTAGTTTGATGTTTGTGTTTGATTTTCGACCATCAAAAGCTCATCATTTGATGTGTAAGTGTCATTAGAGCTTTGTGCTTCTGCCTCCATAGTCTCTGCTTGGGTATTAATGGAAATATCATGCAATGTAATTTTCTTCTTTTTATACCAGAGCTTTAGGAATTTCTTCTACACATTAATATTGACAGTACCCACAGATTCCATCCAAGGATATCCCAAAACAACATCCATATTATCCATATCTAAAGTATAAAAATCACAATGCAACATGTACTTATCCATAGAAAGCTTCAAATCTTTATAAACTTGAACATCCTCATAACCAACCTATGTATTTTCAATGTGTTTTTCTGGAACTTGCAATTTTTTTGTCAAATTAACATTGATAAAATTATGCTTGCAGCTAGGATTTATAAACACAATCATCTTCTCCTTTTGAATCAATCCATGAACCTGTAATAAGAAGATACCAGTAGGAAATAACCCCAAATGTTTCTCATTATCTTGTTTTCTGGCATGAACCATCTTTCTAAAAGTAATTTTTCAAATTCTTCATCCGAAAGGGTGAACAACTTCTTTTTGTTTTGTAATTCCCACCATGTGGCCACCTCATCTGAAAAATGTGCCACTACCAACAATCTCCAATGTTGTGCCAATACTGACTTTTTTGCTTTTATGTATTCTTCAATAGTGGGACCATTATCTTTTCCTGTAAAATATAGGATCGCCATGAAGAGGGTTTGGGAAAAATTCACTTACTTGGCGAAAATTTGGAATTGTCACAATTCTGTCAATATTGCTCAGAATCCCTATTATGACCTATTTTCGGAAATGGAACAACCATTCTACATCTTCCCATGTGGTAAAAATCTCGATCTAGGCACTATAATTTTAGATTTGTGCTGCAACTGTCCCGCCATCAGAAAAAAAATTCTAAAAAAAGAGTTGATTTTAAATCACCGATATCTCCCTCATCCGGACTCCGATTCGACTGATTTTTTTTTAAATTGGGTATTTTTTCACAAACAATCCATATATGCAATTAGATTTTGCATATTTTGCACCAAAATGTACAGATCTACGCTACAAACTTGTCGCCCCAAAAAATGTATGCAACCCAACTGATTTTTAAATCAGTAATATCTCCCTCATCTAGACTCCGATTCGACCATTTTTTTTTTCAAATTGGGTATTTTTTCACCAAAAACTCAGATCTACAATTAGATTCTACATATTTTGTACCAGAATGCACAGATATCCTCCGCAAACACGCCACCTCGAAAAAATGTCTACAACCCCACTGATTTTTAGATTAGCACTATCTCTCTCATCCGGACTCCAGTTTGGCCGATTTGTTTTTGAAATTGGGTATTTTTTCACAAACAATCCAGATCTCCAATTAGATTCATACATTTTCCACCAAAATGTACAGATTTGATCTGCAAACTCGATGCCCCAAAAAATTCCTGTAAAAATAACAAAAAAATATTCTCCACTTTGCCCAAGAAAGTGCTCCGATACCACTTGTTATAGATATGATATGAAAATATAAGACAATGAAAATAAACCCAAGAAATAACAATATCTGAATATAGAAAGGTTTCACTTTATTAATATCAAACCCTTAAGGTAGGGCAACACCATACAATCACTCCTTAAGGAAGGAGAACACTCCACAAGCCATCTGCTTGTTCATACAATAATCCTTCACATCTCTCAATGGGGAGTCTTTAGCCTCTATTAGGCCTCATACATACAATACCATGGGTCTTTACCATGGTTCCCTCAATACCATCTATCTAATACCATGGGCGTATTACGTTATTGCTAACTACTTGTTGTCCCTTACATGATACGGGTTAACCACCTTATTTATTACTATGGCCCATCCCATTATTACATTAATCCCTTGGGTACCTCCCTTTATACCCCATATTACCCCCCCTAGGTATACTATAGTTGTTGACTTCAAAATAATAAAGATAAGACCATCCCTTGAGACTAAGCAAGCAAAATAGAAACCCAAGATATGGAAACTAAAGAAGAAGGAAGAAAAATATGATCATGTTTTATACCCATATAATCAAGCCAACCATTGTTATGTGGATAGTGGGTATTGAAAGCATATGACATGGGATAAGAATAAATTCATATTGTTGAAAGAAGTCAACAAAGATAATGTAAATTTTGGGAATAATTCCCTAGGTAAAACAATGGGTAAAGTTATTTTAGTCTGGTGAATGGAAGAGGTAAAACAAAGAACAATTTATTTAATGAAGGCATAAAGAAAAACTTCCTGTGTTTCTAAGGTGTTTGACTATGAATATGATGTTTTATTTCGTTCTAAAAACTGCAAAATCAAGTCTACAGGAACAATTTTAGTGGCTATTGTTGTTGGAACAAACAACCATATTTATGTTCTTAATGAAAAGATTGTGAAATATTGTTTGATAAATTTTGATGAGAGTTGGTTATGGCATAGAAGAATGGCCCATTTAAATTTTGGCTAGATTGTGAAGCTGGGAAAAAGAATGTTGGAAGGACCTACTGAAGATTTGCAAGATGAAAATACCATTTGCAAATCATGCCAGATTAGAAAGAAAATTTGTTTTTTCTTCAAATCTAAAGTAAATTCTATCACCATGCCATTCCTTTTAGTTTATATGAATTTATGTGGTCCTTCAAGAATGCAAACACTAACAGTTAAGTTGTATTTTATGTTAGTCGTTGATGATTATATCAAGGTGATTTGTGTTATGTTTTTGAGGGGGAAATCATAATCTTTTGAGAATTTCAATAACTTTAAAGTTATGGCTAAAAATGAGATTGACTGTAAGGTAGACTAGTGCATAATATTTAACAATGGTGGAGAGTTTACTTCTAAAGAATTGGATGAGTATTGTAAGTAACATGACATTAAAAGGTAGTTCACAATTGTTGAAACTCCATAGAATTAAAATGGTGTAGCTAAAAGAGCCAATCAGTTAGGACAACAAATAACAAGAGCTATGATGGAGGCGAGAAGTATTCCACAGAGGTTTTGGATTAAAGAAATTAACACAACACTAGTTTTTTTAAATAAAGCACAATTCAAGCCAAACAGTGACAAAACCTCCTTTGAACTATGATATGGGAGGCCAGCAACAACCAAGCACTTCAAAGTAGTAGAAAGTATTCAACCAAAATATCCCTTAAGGTATTTTCAAAAGCATCATCCTATTGATCAAATTGTAGGTGACTTGGATGGAGGAATTCAAACTAGAAGAAGAGTGATGAATCCCCATAATCAAGAGAATATAGCTTTGTTTTCCATGATTGAACCAATTTTTTATTTATCAGACCAATGAAGATGATAATTGGGTAAAGGCCATGAATGAAGAAATATATAAACTTGAGAAGAATGAGACTTGTGAACTAGTTCCAAAACTAGCAGACAAGAACGTCATTGTGACAAAGTGGATCTTTAGGAATAAGTTGAATGAGACATTACGTGAAGTTTGAGGTTTAAAATGGGCCTCAAAAGAAAAATATAGAACCAAAATAAACTTTAAAATAACCAATAGGATTCAAGATGATGATGTCAACCATGGGGGATGATTCACCTTTTTTGGGGTAAAAAGGTAAAAAGATTTTAAAATATTAAAATAATAAAACTACTTTTTCAACTTGTATTTTCAACTTATGTCCCTAAGGTTTTACTCAAATTTCGAGCGGGAGTACTCATTAGATGCAAAATTTAATTCCTCATCCAAGGAGTACCCATGCTGCATACTTTCGATGGACCCTGCTACACGAAAAAAGGGAAATACATGAAAAAACGTGATTGCAATCATGTTTTTCATGTATTTCTCATTTTTCGTGTAGCAGGATCCATCAAAAGTATTAAACATGGGTTCTCCTTGGATGAGAGTGTTCCCGCTTGAAATTTGAATAAACCCATAGCGAGATAAGTTGAAAATACAAGTTCAAAAAGTAGTTTTTTCTTTTTCTCCCTCTAAAATTTGATGATTTAATCTATTTTTATTTTATTATTTCCACTATTATTTATAATTTCCTTAGGAGGCCCATTTTAGACCTCAAAATTCCCCTAATGATGAAAAGGTGGTGAAAAACAAGGTTGGGTAGGAATAAGTTGAATGAGAATGGATAAGTGGTGAGAAACAAGGCCTGTGTAGTATGAAAATGTTATGCTCAAGTTGAAGGATTGGATTTTGATGAAACCGTTGCCTCTGTTAAAAAACTATTTTTTTTTTTTTTTTTTTTTTCTAGTAACAAAAAGTTTAAGATATATCATATGGATGTAAAATCATCATTTTTGAATGGTGAAATAGAAAAAGAATTTTGCATTAAGCGAACTTGAAGGTTTCCAACTGTAAGATAATTCTGGTTATGTATGTAGGCTAAAAAATGCATTATATGGTCTTAAACAAGCACTGAGGGCATGGTATTTCAAGCTAGATAAATATTGGCTACAATGTGGGTTTAAAAAGGCACAACTAACAACAAATTATATATCAAATATGAAAATGAAAAACTTTTAGTTATTGTTGTTTATGTTGATGATATTATTTTTGGTGGTGATGCAGATCAACTTAGTCGGCAATTTTCAGGTAATATGAAGATTGAGTTTGAAATGTCTATGCTTGGAGAAATCTTGTATTTCCTTGGTTAATATATTGTACAATCAACAAAATGGATTTTCATTTCCCATGGAAAGTACCTAAAAGACATGCATAATCTGGCATGGAAGAATGCTCTCTAGTCAATACACCCATGGCCAGTGGATACAAACTCAACAAAGATGATAAGTCACCTAAGGTAGATAAAACATTGTACATGTAATTTATTGGAAGCCTCTTATATTTAACAACTTCAAGACCAGATATTATGCAAGTTGTTGGTTTTGTTGGAATATTTCTATCAACTCCTAAACAAATTATCTCCTAATAACAAAAATAATTCTCAGATATTTTAGAGTTGTTGTGGATTATGGATTATGGTATCTAAGAGGTAAAAAATTCTTATTAATAACATATACATATGTAGATTGGGTAGGAGATGTAGATGATAGGAAGAGCACAATTGGTGGTGCTTTCTTTGTTGGAGAAAGCCTTGTGGCATGGTTGAGCAAGAAGCAAACATCAATTTCTCTCTCTACCACTGAGGTAGAGTACATTGCAACAACTTCTAACTACACTCAAATTTTGTGGATGAAGCAGAATTTACATGATATGAAGGTAATATATGAATATCATGTTCCCGGTATTTGTGATAACACAAGTTCCATCAACATTCCAAAACCCATGTTCTGCACTTAGAAAAAATATATTCCTATAAAGTACTACTTTCTCAGAGAACACGTTGCAAATCAAGTTGTGAACCTAGAATATGTTCCTACGAAGGAGAATTTTGTTGATTTCTTTACGAAATCCCTAGCATGAGAGAAATTTTCATATTTAAGGTAGATATTGGGAGTAATTACTCTCTCCTCTCTCAACAAGATCTTCTCCACAAGGATGTAAGCAAGTGTTCCAAATAAGTAAAAAAGGGATGGCTAACGTGATCATAATAAGGAGATGACAAGTCCAAATGAACAAAACAACTGCCAGGGACGATTAGTTGCAGATAGAGCATTTAATTTCTGTTGGGCACCAAATCTACCTATCTTTCCCTTACATTTTTACCTATCCTTTCATCCCTTTTGCACCAATGATATGCATTAATTGTGATAAACTCACAAGGTAAACCTCCCTTCTAACGTCTCTTGGAATATTTAATTGATGAAGTAAGGTCACGTGGTTTTACCTATGCGAACTACTAAACTTTTCTATTTTCGTAGATTTCGGTGAATATGTATCGTATCCACAGCTCGCAGCAGCAATCCCGCGATTACAACAGCTGTTCGGAAATGCTACAACAACATAACCAACTCTGAGCTGCTCACAGGCTTATTTAGGATCTTTATTGTTCTCTCTCTCTCGACAATTAGTTGTTGTTCTAATAGTTGTATACTTTTGGGCATTAGTTTCTAGATTTGGGGGAATATTTCTTTCCCATGTATTTGTATAAAATGGGCTTCATTCCTGTGCAAAGGGATAGGCCGTGTAGAGACAAATATTGTAACAGTTCTTCATATATTAATTGAATGCGAGCAAGTTTGTTGTTCTTCTCCTAGCTGTGAGTTGACGCAACCCTGATCATAAAGTTGGGTCCACTCTCCTGATCAGGTGTTGTGTATTTTATTTATGTGTGTTGTTTCTTCTGTTGTGTGATAATTTCTTATTGTTGTTACAACTCCTTAATTAATTGCCATGAATGCCTTTTTAAGTTCTACGATTTATTTCTAATTACTGTTACAACGATGCTTTGATTATTTAGCTATGAATCCTTGGTTTATGTTAGATTGTAACCTTGCCCTTGCATGTACCTTGCACGTTACCTTGAAAAATGTATGCACTCGAATTGATAAATTAATGTGGAAAAAGGGTGGAATAGTTTATTTACACTCTGACACCAATATTTTGGCACTGTTGTCAGGGAATGCTAAAAAGGTGTAAGACATGATCTACATTGACCAAAGGATCAATCTCTCATCTTAGGGAGGGAAGTGCTACCCTCCTCTAATTCTTGAGCTTAGTATTTTGATTTGTATTGCTTTTTATCGTTTTTGGGCCCGAGTCGCTTTGTTTTGGTTGAATGTTCTGAATTTTCCTGAGTTGTTAAAACCCAATCTCTCGTCCAGGGGAGGGAATGGTATTTTGACACCCTACTCAAGGTCCTGAGCCTTAGATTTCCTTTTAGTAGTTTTCTTTTCTTGTTTGATCTCTCGTCCTAGGGTGGGAATGGTATTTTGACACCCTACTCTAGGTCCTGAGCCTTATATTTCCTTTCATTCATTTCCTTTTCTTGTCTGTTAAAACCCAACCTCTCGTCCTGGGGAGGGAATGGTCTTTTGACACCTTTTTCCAGGTCCTAAGCATAGTGATTTAATTTATATGTTTCTCTCT
The DNA here is from genome assembly GCA_000404065.3 of Pinus taeda. Lineage (NCBI taxonomy): Eukaryota > Viridiplantae > Streptophyta > Pinopsida > Pinales > Pinaceae > Pinus > Pinus taeda. The sequence goes on from APFE030355836.1 coordinate 7,275, forward strand.
TTCCATTTTGCATGAATAAAGATTCAAATAAAAGGGGCAAAGGAAAAGCCCCAAAGAAAGGAGGATAAGATTTGGGAAGGAATACTTACATCCAACAAATCATCGCAAGAGCTAGATCATAGGCATCTTCTCGTGTTGCTGTGAGGGTGAGGACTCGAACAAAATTAGAGGGACAATCTGTTGAACAACCAAGCTATCTACAGTACCTCATGTTGATTTAACACAACAAACCCTTCCAGCAGCCGAAGAAGTATGCACCAGTGTACCTGTTGAAGGAGTACTGTTGTTGATAACAGAGGAAGAAGAAGTTGTAAGCAGAAGATTTGAGGAACCAACCCATTCTAGTAGGGAGGAAGGAGTTGTAAGGGTATTCGTATCACCATGGGATAGGGGGAGTGTTGTTAAGGCAAATCAAACCTCTGTGATAAGACCCCCTCCGTCATTCTCTACAGAACCTGCTGAAACTCCCAGTGATTATTGGAGAATATTTATGGCACCCACAACCTCTACTATTGACTTCCCAATTGGGGATCTTGGCACTGGCACACTAACGAAGCCCATTCCTTTGACATCTTTACCTAGCTTTCATGGGATGACTTCTTAAGACCCCGACACATTCCTTTTTGAATTTTATATTGTGTGTTGGGGATATGACTACATAACCGATGAACATAAACTTAAAATATTCCATCTTACATTAAAAGGGACAACCCTACAATGGTTTATGGGTCTAGGAGGAAAGAATATCTCCACATGGGATGGAATGAAAACTTATTTTCTGAAGAAGTATCAGGATTATTGCAGATCTCAAGAAATTAAGGGGGAACTTTTTAAGTTCATGTAGAAGGAAGACGAGAATATGGAGGATTGTGTGGAACATTTTAAGTACATGCTTCAGATGTTAGGTCATTCTAACCTAGATAAGGACATTTTTAAAACTATCCTTCTCCGGGTTTTTCGAGAAGACTCTCTGGAACTATTAAACATGGTAGGAAAGGGGGATATATCAAAAGAGGACTTCGATACCATCTGTGAGCTGTGCATCCAGTGATCGAGGGCAGTTGCAAGGAATAAAAAAGGATTTCGTTCAATGAAAGTATCTCGTGGAGGTGTCACGAAAGAAGAAATTGGAAACCTGCTAGATAACTTAAGGGCTGATATCTTGAGTACCGTGTCTGCATAAATGGACACACTACACGTAAAACAGAAACATATGGAATTGGAAAAGACTATGGTTATATTTTTCCCAAAGTGAAAAAAGAAACATCAACCTAGAGAATGTTCATTGAACTCCATGGAATAATGTGCAATCTGTGAGCTGAATCATGCAAATAGTCCATGCCCCTCCTTGCCAGGATTGAAGGCGGTCTTTCAAGGGACAGGCAAAGAGGTGGATCAACTATACTTCATGGGATCCAAAAAGCCATGGCAACCTCAACCACCAACCATAAATGAATATATGTTTTAGGATCCATCTCAGTATTTTAATAATTTTAATATGGGTCATCAGCCCATGCCTTATTCACCTTTGTGGCCTCAATATCAGTTTCCACCCTAGTAGAAATGGGTTCCTCAAACTAGTTTGAATTCTTCATGGGCCCTGAATTGGCGTGGAACCTCTCCTCCTAGAGATTTTCCCCAATTGATACCACAATAGCAACTTCAGTTTCCCTCTAACATACCTATTGGTAATCCACCTATTCACTCTCAACTTCCTATCCAACCGAATCCAAATCCTAACAAAAAAGGGGCTCAGCAAGATGACACCCTCAACCTGCCTTCATACAGTACCTCTACTGCAAAACTATATGAGATGAACTTGAGATATGGGCAGGTAGTAGATGCTCAACCCTCACCTATTATTATTGAACAAATTGACAGTGAGGTTAAAGAACTGGAAGCAGTTGAAGAGAAATCAAACCAAGCTAGTAACAATCAAACACCTCCTCAACTGCTAATTACTCAAGAACACTGTCTTGACCTGCCTTATCCTGAAAGGTTGGCCTTGAGTAAATAGATCCCTCAAGTTGAGTTTGACTTTTTAGGGGAGTTACAAAATCTATTTGTTAAGATTCCGCTATTACATGCTATGACGGATGTGCCTATATATGAAAAAACTCTTAGGGAATATTGTGCTAAAAGCCCTAGAAAGAAATCAAGGGACCCAATCACTATTCATGTGATGGGAAAATTATCATATTTTATGCTGGGAAAGGCTATGCCTATGAAATATGTGGATCCGGGGAACCTAATCCTAATTGTACAAATTAATGGAGTGGAAATTCCAAATGTACTGGTAGATTTGGGTGCTGCTATAAATGTTAGCAATGTTGAGGCCATGCATACATTGGGTCTTAAAAACCTCAAACATACACCTGCTGTGTTAGAATTAGCATATAGATCTATAGTCAAACCAATAGGAAAGTTAGAAGACATGACAATCTTAGTTGATTCATGGCGTTATCCTGTGGATTTCCTAGTGCTACAAACACAGTCCCTAGCTAGTGGCTACTCCTTGATTCTAGGAAGACCGTGGTTGGAAACCACAAATGCATACATTGGGTGTCGTTCTGGAAATATGGTTATCTAAAATGGGAAGGTTACTAAAAACCTTGTTTTATACCCTCCTACGGAACCTAGCCCATCAGTAAAACCATCTTGTCGTAATAAACCTCTACCAAAGGAAGAGTCTGAGTCTGAAGAGGAATAATTAAGACCAGTTCTTACTGTTGGGCAGGTTGTTTAGCTAAAAATAGAAACCGGTGATGATACAATTATTACCTTCATTAGTGACCCCTGTTCTGTTTCAGATTCAAACCATCGAATTCTAGATTCTATCTTGAGTTGTGAAACACAGGAAAGTATTGAAACAACAGGTGGATTTGAAGAACTTCCTACAACTGTGTCCAATGACAACATTTTAGAGATAGAGCGAGGAAATACCCTGAATATTAACCCAAATCTGTCAGAATCCCAGAAAAAACATCTTCTAGATGTTCTCTGAAATCACAAATAAGCCTTCGCCTAGGACTATACAGACATGAATGGTATTTCTGCCAATCTATGTACCCATCATATATACATCAAAGAGGATTTTCATCCTGTGAGATTGCCTCAAAGGAGAATGAAACCCACTTTGAAAAACATTGTCAAGGAAGAACTTCAAAAGCTGTTGGATGTAGGATTTATTTACCCCATCTCGGACAACTAATGGGTTTCTTCGTTGGTTATTGTTCCTAAGAAAAATGGTAAATGACAAATATGTGTAGATTATAGATAATTAAACAAGGGAACACATAAATACCATTTCCCTTGACTGTTCTTTGACCAAGTCTTGGCTACTTTGGCTGGGAAGAAGTTCTTCTCCTTCCTGGACGAGTTTAGTGGGTACAACCAAATCCAGATAACTCCCAAGGATCAGGATAAAACCACTTTCACGTGCCCTCGGGGAACTTTCGCATACTAAGTCCTTCCATTTGGTCTCTGTAATGCACCTGCAACATTCCAAAGGGAAATTTTAGGGATTTTATCTGATCTAGTAGATGACAGTGGTTAAATCTACATGGACGATTTTACTCCATACAAGAACTCATTTGAAGAAGGGATGGAAAATCTGGAAAAAGTTCTTGAAAGATGTAAACAAACACATGTCTCTTTGAGTACAGTGAAGTGCCACATGGTGATGGAGGAAGGAATAGTTCTGGGACATTTGCTTTCAGCTGTTGGAATTCGGATGGATCCAGCTAAAGTAGAGGTAATATTGCACTTTCCGATACCCAAAATACCCACACAGGTACACATCTTTATCGGTTGCACTAGTTATTATAGGCGCTTTATAGAAATTTTTGCTAAGATAGCACATCCACTTTTTAATTTGCTGACAAAAGATGTAGATTTTGTGTGGATAGATGACTATGATGCAGCGTTTGTGAAGATCAAGGAACTTGTCTATAGAGCTCCAATCCTTCGAGGGTGGACTGGACATTACCATTTCATATCCATGTTGATGCCTCTCATACAACAGTTGGGGTAGTTTTGGGACAACAAGTAGACAGGGTCCCATATGCTGTTTACTATGTTAATAAGAACTTCGCTCCTGCCAAGTTAAAATATACAGTGACTAAAAAACAAGTTCTTGTTGTCATCTACACCATCAACAAGTTCCGACATTAGATTATCGAGTATCCTACCTTTGTACACACTCATCATGCAACACTCAGTGATTGGATGAATAAACCCATTACTCCTGGTCGTATTAAAATATGGATGTTGTTACTACAAGAATTTGACATTACCATAGTAGATAAACTAGGAAAGGATAACGTGGTTGCTAATTTTTTGTCTAGACTAGATAATAATGATGAAAGTACACCCATAGAAGATAGTTTTCCAGATGAACATATTTTTGCAATTTCTGCTAACACTCCGTGGTATGCAGATATTGCTAACTATATTGCTACAGGGAAGGTACCTCGTCACTTGTCATACAAGGAACAACAGAGAATTATTCATCATAGTACTCGATATTCATGGATCGCAGTATACCTTTTTCACATAGGGGCTGATCAACATATTCGGCACTGCGTATCTGAGGATGAAATTTATGAGATATTGAAGGCTGACCATGATGGCACTTGTGGAGAGAATTTTTCAGATAAAATAATAGGCCATAAGGTGTTGCAAATGGGATATTATTAGCCTACTATTTTTCGGGATGCTCAAGATTATGTCCGAGGATGCGCTAGTTGGCAACACATGGGGCAACCTAGAAAGTCTGATGAAATTCCATTGCAGCCCTAGGTAGTCCTTGATCCTTTTGAAACGTGGGCAATTGACTTCATTGGACCTTTTAACCCACCTTCTCATCAAAAGGTTCACATTCTGGTCTGCATTGATTATCTGACTAAGTGGGTGGAATCCAGAGCTGTTGTGAAAGCAACTAAGTAGGTAGTTTCAGATTTTCTTTTTGAAGAGATTTTTGCTCAGTATGGTGCTCCAAGGGAGATTGTTTCATATGGAGGGGCACAGTTCACATCCCACATGATAACAAAGCTTATGCAAAAATATTGAGTCAAACATAGGGTCACATCTCCATACCACCCCCAGGCGAATGGACAGGTAGAAAGTACAAACAAGGTATTGGAAAATATATTGACAAAGACTGTAGCAAGCCATCGTTGGGATTGGTCTCAGAAACTTCTTGAAGCTCTCTAGGCATATAGGACAACATGGTAGAACACAACCAGGTTTTTACCATTTGAGTTAGTCTATGGGAAATCCCCCTTGTTTCCGATAGAATTTGAGATCATCACGCTCAAAACATCTTTGGAAGTATGATTGGACTTATCAGAGGCCCAGAAACATTAGCTAGAATAGTTAAATGAGTTAGATGAAATCTGTTCAATGGCTGTTTAGAAAACTATTGCTATCCAATAGAAAAGAATGAAATGGCACGATAAATTTATCAAGAATAAGGTGTTTCATGAAGGAGATTGGGAACCACTCTATGACTCCTACTTTAAATAAATTAAAGGGAAGCTTCACACTCATTGGATGGGACCCTATGAAGTGGAGGTTGTGTTTGACAATGGAACAATTAGATTGGTTACAATAGATGATACTCAATATTCTTTATTAGTGAATGGACACCATCTGAAATTGTACCACTGTCTAACTTCTAGGGATGCCTTCATCAAACATCTCTCTGATAAATCTGGTTTGATGGTTGTTGGTGCAGAGAATGATTCCTTTGCATTCTCCTAAAAAACACACACACACACACATGTATATATATATATATATAATAGTATGTTGTTACTACTTACTTGTTTGTCTTTTTGCAAGAAGTACTATTGAAATATAATGATGTGGAGCTGACAAATTTTCCAAGTAATAGTCATTGTTGTTACTCCTGGAAAATTTTCTAAGTGTCAGGTGTCGTTAATCCTTGGGTGTTGTTACTCTGCCACTGTTGTTACTCCTGGAAAATTTTCTAAGTGTCGGATGTTGTTACTCCTTGGGTGTTGTTACTCCGCCGCTGCTATTACTCTTGGAATTTTTTCTAAGTGTCAGATGATGTTACTCCTTGGGTGTTGTTACTATGTTGTTGTTGTTACTCCTAGAAAGTTTTCTAAGTGTTGGACGCTGTTACTCCTTGGGTGTTGTTACTCTGCTGCTGTTGTTACTCCTAGGAATTTTTCTAAGTGTCAGATGTTGTTACTCCGCAGCTGCTGCTACTCTGCCACTACTATTACTCCTTGAAAAGTTTCTAAGTGTCTAATGTTGTTACTCCGCTGATGCTATTACTCCATCACTGTTGTTACTCCTGGAAAATTTTCTAAGTGTATGATGTTGTTCCCCCGCCACTGCTGTTACTCCTGAAATTTTTTCTAAGTGTCAGATGTTGTTACTCCGTCGTTGTTGTTACTCCGTTGATTACGCTTCTATTACTCCACCACCAGGTAGGTCGCTAGCTACGTCTTTGTTGAATTTTACGGATTCAATTAAAATATTCCATCGTTGAGACATTTATGTGCCATGGATGGCTACATCTAAGTTGGGGGTGTGCCATCATAAGTGAACGACGATGTATTTAAAAACCACATTAATGACATATCGTATATCATTATTAAACCTTGTGCGAATGATACACTCATAAATCCCGTCATGTCGTATAATCATTTCAGTGCATTGGAATTTGATTTACATATATTCTGATAACCAATTAGTCTTTTCCAATTCATACGAGTTAATTACCATAATCATTTCACTGCACTTACCATGATTCGCCATAATCCTTTGCATTTTTCGAAAAAGCACCGGCCGCTTTCACCACCTTTTACCCCGCGTTCCACCATGCTGTTACCATTACTGTTGAATTGGTCATTGTTACTCTCTCCCCAACAATCGACTATGTCCAAGTGTTGTTACTATTTCTAGAACAATGGGTGGGTTGGCTGTGCGTCACGAGCCGGAGGATACCACCCTGGTCTGTAGCAATAGAGAGGTGTGGCATATTTTTATCAATGCAAGTTTGGATGTTTACTTTAACGGATTGCAATGATTCGATGAGGGGATTATAGTGGAATTCACATTCAATTTGAATGAAAACTTCTCTCTAGTCAGAGGGATAGAAATCCCTATCACGGAGGAAACTATTGCAGAAGTCAGTGGATTACCTCAGCAAGGACAAAACTAGTTTTCATTGAGATCTCCCCTCCCATAGTTCCCAAAATTATTTTTGCAGGTTGGTGAGAGCGTCATTCAAAAAGGCTGGGGGTATGACCAGAATTATTTTCCATACTTGTGGGGCGCTGTAGCAAGCTTTGTTATGAAATACATAACTTGCGAAGGATGGCTCACCGTTGTATTCAAGTATCACTTCAGGATGTTAGCTCGTCTTCGATTTCAAAAGGTAGAAGTCTTTTCTTTGAACATGCCCTTATTTGTGCTAAAAAGCCTCCAATTGATGGCATAGTCTGCTCAGCGTTCGTGATAGATCTTATCAGTCATTACCAATCACAAGCTACTTCGATTACTGGTCATGCATGCATTGAACCGATTTCAAATTCCTTGGGCAATACTTCAGGAATCAATAGAAGAGGAAGTAGCAGCTGCTATAGCTGTTAGAGAAGGAGAGCCAGAGAGAATGGAGGAGGAACCAGTAGAGGAAGAATATCTAAACCAACAAGAGCCTGAAGAGATGGAAATGGAAGAGGAAGAACCAGAGCAAGAAAAGGAGCTTGAAACGGAAGAGACAGTCAGTGCAACAATTGAGGCTATTACACAAGAACCAACCTCGACTGTGAAACCAATTAAGGAGGAAATCATGGACACAATGGATGGGACTGATACGTGATATAGGTCCGGGTCTGACAAAGGACCCTTCCAAGACATTTTACTTCTGTGATTTGTTAAATTCATTTTTAAACGAACATAAATGAATACATCTTCATGTTGTAAAGAAGAGGAACATGACATTCATCAAAAACATAAAAAAGCATGACGTTGATAACAGAGTTCGTCTAGGAGGGACTACATCTACGGGCCCCAGTGTCAAGATGGTGTAGGCCACTACATTAAGTGCTGTCAATAGTGATGATGTACATAAGAGGTGGCGTCACTATCATACAAGGAAAATGCCCTCATGCAGGAGTGCCTCGAAGAGTTGTTCCACTACAGGAACTCTTATTCAAAAGGACTCCTATCAATATGACATAAACTCATGCATGATGATAGTGAGCATCCCTTCAACATTGCATAAAAGGGATCTCAATGCAAGCATACATGGAAACAAAATGAGTATCCCATCCACATGACGACAAAGGGATCTTAAATAAAACATGACCAATCATGAAAACAAGTACATCACACAGATGATTCCGCATCACATCAAGGAGGAATCATGAAGCAAGGAAGAAAATAAGATCCCACATCAAACATCAAACAAGGATCTATGCAGCACAATGCATAGCAAAAGAAGTACATGAACACACTGCATATACCTCACATCTTGACGTCATCTGAAGAAGAGGATGTCAAACTGCTGAAGCTAGTCGTACCATCAATCTCGCAGCATCGAATCTCATGGAAATGGATACTCACACATAAATGATAACACCTGCACTCCACTTAGAAAAGTGGTCGAAAAAAGAAATGAGAAAATGGAAAATTTGAGTGCACCATCAGATTTGTGGTGTTGAATAGTGCAAAATCGACAGTCAAATTTCTGAATTTTGAGAAAGTGGTAATCTGGGGCTCAAGGAATCTTTTAGATTCCCCCTAGATTCCTCAAAGATTCCCTCCTCCGGGTCCTCTGCAAATCAGCTGCTCATATTAGGAAATTGACTGCGTGATCGGATTCGTGTCACTTAGAGGTGTAAGATTGACATAAAATTTGTCCAATTTGGACACTGCAAAAAATTCACCCTCCTGAGAATTTCACTCAATCATGCTTTTGCCTGCCCTTTTTCAGGATCATGGTTCCACCTGCAAAAATTAATTAAAAAATTCATGCCTTGGCTTTCGTGTGCGCTCCCAGTTCCTCCATCCTTCTGTGCAGTGATGAAATAAAAGTTAATATAAAATTTTGTGGCAGATTTTTCCACGAGGGTTGGTTGGCGCATTGGTGATAAATAGGAATTAGTTGAGGAGGGGTCGAGTGGTCAATCCCCACCCCTCTCAATTTAACACATTATAGTTTTCTTTTTAAAACTGCATATGGTCATTTCGGGGGTTGGGTCTGCATTGGGCAGCCCGCCCCTTACCTCCGTAATTCATTTCAGGTGCAATTTGTGTAGGTTTTAACCCTGTACAGAAATTACCTGCATACGAATTCTAAAACATAGAAAATAAACAATGCAAGAGCATAAAACATAAAACACATATACACAGATTTTTTCCCCTAGATCCCAAACCCGGGACTACCAGCTTGATTTTTCATTATGTTCCCTTCAATGTTACAATACATATTTATACAT
>APFE030355844.1:0-14531 GCA_000404065.3 Pinus taeda
GTCGGGTACTTTTGTATTATAAAAAACGAGAACAAAGTTCTATTACATAACTATCATGAGTTTTGGCGAAGAGGATCAAAATCGGGTGCGCAGATCCACTTTCCTCATTTCTGCCACTATGGGAATTGAAATTAAAGAGGGAACGGCTATATTGCCTGACATAAGCGCCTCCTATGAAGCTAAATTTACAGCGCATGGGTTAGTATAGTTTCTGGGTGGCTGAGTCGTCTGGCATGGGGTCTTTCTTGGCACTTGCTTTGGTGGAGGCTGAAGCTTGGTAGCTCTGAGTGAGAGTTTTGATTTGTTCTATTGCTTCTTCAAGGTGACTGCACCTTCCTTTCAAGCTTTCAATTTCTTCCTTCTGTTTTTCTAGTTTCTTGCGCTTGGACCTGCTGTCGGCTTCATAGTCACTCTTCAGCTCATTGAAGTGCTTGACGAACCTGTTGATCATGACTGTGTGGGCCTTGCACATTGTGCAGTCTTTGTTAAAGAGTTGATCCAATGGCTTGATGATTCGCTGTGGCTCGCCCTGGTTGTTTGGCTGATCCTCCATGATGCTGTGATGGATGTTGGGGTCTGAGAGGCGAATAGAAAGTATAACAGTGGGGAGAAAGGGATATAAGAGAAGGGGAGAACAGAGGGAGTGGAGCAGGGGAAGGGAGCGCAGGTTGCAAAGAAGTGGGAGCCACTAGACCGGAATCAAACCTCTGTAGCTTTCCAAAAACACGAAGTCAGTGATCAATAAGAACTTAAAACTAAAATGAGATGTTACCAGAAACGTGGAGCTCGGCTCTGAGTCTCTGTTGCTGATGTCGAAGTTCAGAGAGAGATCCCTCTTGAGGTAGTTGTGGGTGTGTCCTCGGGCAGAAGTATCATAGACAGAGCTGAAAGGCTGTTGATACCTGCGCTTGGAGATAAGGCCTGGGGGGAGCGCCTTACACACCCTAGCATTCCTGAGAGAATAAATGCCACTGCGCTTGGAGTTAAGGCCTGGGGGGAGCGCCTTACTCATTTAAGCACTCCTGATAGAATATATGCCACTCACTGGAAAGAACACGATGTGATCTTGAAGCAGAAGACTCAGAACGAAACTGAGAACGCCTGAGGAGGGGGGGGGGATATAAAGGAAGAGGGAGAGGCAGTGCCTGAGCACAATATTTTCATCAGAAATCGAGGAGGGGTCAAGATGCGGATTTGGGGTGAGATCTCCCTGAGGACTGAAGTGACTGATACCTGAATGATTAGGATAAAGCTCACGGGGAGGGTGAGGAAGGATGGCGCTGAGGACGAGGGAAGTGATGGAAGGTGGCTGCATGGGAAGAGGAGAGGGATCGAGGTTTGAGGGAGCGGTACTGCAGGAGATTTTTTGAAATATTTTACGAGAGCTGACCTGGTGGCACTGGAGGCGGAGAGGGGGCTTAAGGGATTGCTCTGACATGTGAACTGTCATCCATACAGACCTGGCCTTGCTTCCGTTTGACTGCTTTATTTGCAAGGAAATCCGCCTCAACATTGTGCTCTCTGAGAACATGCTTGAAGGATGTTTCTCCCAAGTCTCTTAAATTGTCCATAATCCTGGTTTTGGTATTATTAAGGCTTTCCTTAATGAATTTTTTCCCTGTGTTCATTGAAGATATTATAATGGCCGAGTCCCCTATGATGATGGCATTCTTCAGGCCCTTTTCTGAGAGGATTATGGTACCAAGGAGCAGACTATAAGCTTCTGCTGCATTGTTTGTAGCTTCCCCAAGACCCCATTCATATCTACAGATAGAAACTCCATGTTGGTCTTTTATTATGCCTCCAGCTCCTACTGCTCCAGGATTATTCTTTGATGCGCCATCAAAGAAGAGGGTGGGGCGGTTTTGGGCGCTGATCCATTGGAGGATTTCTTCTTTGGTTCCCCTGAGCTTCCAGGAGGGTTGTTTCTTGTGGGCTTTGCTCTTTGGAGGAAGATTTTGGGAGTGACAGATCTTAAACTTATTGTACCAATCCTTTTCCTCTTGAGCCCATCTCGTCTGATCAGGAGTAGTAATGGAATTTGCACTGACTGCTTCAGATATGCTGGCCATTGTTTTTGCTATGATGGTGCCCGTTCTTGGTTGGATGTTGTTGAATATGTAGTTGTTCCTGGCGAGCCAGAGGTTCCAACAGAGGGTGGCGGGGATGCACTTCCAGACTCTGATTAAATTGTTTTTGCCTTTTCTTTGATGTGGATAGTCTTTTTTCCAATTCTTCTGGAGGGTATGCACCTGATCGTGTCTTCCTCGGGCTTTCAGGGGACTAGTGAGCTGATTCCAACAATTCTGAGCCCAAGGGCAGAGGAGAAAGGAGTGTTGTATAGTCTCCTCCTCTGCTTTGCAGAAGCAACAAATCGAGGGGCCTTGGATTCCTCTCTTCCTCAGATTTTCTGCAGTTAGGATTTTCCCTTTGAGAAGGGTCCAGTTGAAGTGTTTCACTTTTGGGATGCATTCAGACTTCCAGGTGGCTGTATGGAGATTCCAATTGGCGATGGGGTTTCTGTTCTGAAGAGATTTGTATCCTTCTCTAACTGAGAAAGACCCTCCACATGGATCCCAGATGTATGTGTCTTCTTTCTCTTTGTTGACTGGTGCTGTTCCTGAGAGGGAGGACTTCAGATTGAGCCAAAGATCTTTAAGCTCCTGGGGTAACTGCAACTCTTTCCAATCACTCCATCTATTGTGGTTCCATGAAGAGATGTCATACAGTGTGGTTATGCTTCTATCTTCCATCCAATCCTGTAAAGGCCTTAGCTCATGTTGGAGGTTCCTTGGATTGGTGTTCATAATCCTGTCAGCCCAAATTTTGGTGTCCTTCCCATTGCCCGGATGCTTGGAGACGTTCTCTCTAAAATGAGGCAGAACTTTTTTGATTAAACGCCATACTGGAGTGCAGGGTCTGTTTATTATTGGATCGTTGAGGATGTTAGAGTTGGGGCCGCTGAGGTATTTTCTTTTTATGGTCTCCACCCACCATGATCCCTTGCTTGAGATGATCTTCCAAATCAATTTTAGCCCCAGAGCCTGATTAGAGAGGCTAGGAATTTTTATTGAGAGGCCTCCTTTTTCATAGGGGAGGGAGACCTGTCCCCAGTTAACTACGCTGAAATTTTTAGTGTCTTGCTTTCCTCCCTGCCAGAGGAAGCTTCTCATTATGAGTTCCATGTGCTTGTGGATGCTTGCTGGGGCCATCATAACCGCATATTGATAGATTGGCAGTCCTGATAGGACAACCTTTATAAGGATAGTTCTGCCTGCTAGGTTTAGCCAGGACACTCCCCAACTTTGGAGGAGGATTCTCATCTTCTCAATGTGTTTTGTCCATACCTCTGCTTTAATGTGCTCCTTTGCCAGGGGTAAGCCCAAGTAGGAGAAAGAACTCCAATTCCTTTGAAGCGGGATGTCAAAGATTTGGGATATACTTTGTTGTATCTGGTGTGGCACGTTCCAAGTGTAAATTTTACATTTCCTGTTGTTTAATTTTCCACCTGAAACCTGAAGGAAGGCGTCCAGGACTCCTTTGAATCTCCTCGCCATCAAGCTGGAAGCTCCCCCAATTAGAAGGGTATCGTCCGCGAATAAAGAGTGGTTTATCTCCTTTATTCCTCTTTTGATGCTTATCCCCATTATCTCTCTCTTGAGGCGGAGATTTTCTAGGTGTACACTTAGAGTTTCCGCCATAATTATGTAAAGGAAAGGGGAAAGAGGGCACCCTTGCCTAAGACCCCTGGTGCTTTTGAAGGAATTGCTTGGACGGCCATTGATCAGCGGGGCGGTCCATGGGTTAGAGATACACCCACTTATGATGTCGACTACTTTGGAGGAGAACCCAAATTTGCTCAATGCTGCTCTTAAGAAGGAGTGGTCCACTCTGTCAAAAGCGTTAGCCATATCCAATTTAATGATCATTCCTCGTTCTCCTTTGATGAGACTGCTGTGAATGGCTTCCTGAATAAGAATAACATTGTCTATAATCTGTCTCTTAGGGACAAAGCCACCCTGGTTCTCAGATATTATGATGGGGAGGAGATTCTTGAGCCTGTTGGCGATGATTTTTGTTGTGATCTTGTACGAGACATTGCACAGTGATATGGGGCGGAATCTGTCAAATGATTTGGGGTTTGCTTCCTTGGGAATTAATGCGATGTGAGAGGATTTCGTATAGTCCCCCATCTTATGCTTTCTAAATGCATTTTTCACCATTCTCACAAAGTCCTTTCTTATGGTTTCCCAATGCTGCCTGTAGAATGCTACTGAAAATCCATCCGGCCCCGGGGCCTTGTCTTGTTGCATGCTGAAGGTGGCTTCTCTTATTTCGTCTTCGTTGGGCTCTTGTTCCAGCTCACTGTTATGATCCTCCTTGATTTTGCTTTCGATTAAGCTGAGAAATGTTGCGCTGTCGTGTTGTTGGGGATCTGCTCTAAGGAGAGCTTGAAAGTGATCGAAGGCTGCCTTTTCTATCTCTTCTTGTTCATGGAGTTCTCTCCCTTCCACTTCTATTTTGTCAATTTGATTTCTGGCTCTTCTGGTCTTGACGTTGTTGTGGAAAAAAGAGGTGTTCTTGTCCCCTGCTTTCAACCAAAGACAGCGGGATTTAATTCTTTGTTCCTCTTCCTCCACACGATTTTGCCTATAGAGCTCCATGAAAATGCTCTTTTCCTTTTCTATATCTTCCGTTGTGGGCTGAGTTTGTTCTTTCTCCTTGTGCCATCTCTCCATTTCCGATAGAAGGTCGTTTTTCTTCTTCCTTTCGGAACTTGCCAGCTCTCTCGCCCACTGTTTTATGACTGACCTTAGATGTTTTAGTTTTGTTTCCCACACGTAGTGAGGAGAGCCTGAAATTTCTTTTGCCCATTGATTTTGCACAAGAGTGCTGAATTCTTCATCGCTGTCCCAGTGCTTGTTGTATTTAAAAGGTAGGGGACCTAAATTTGTTCCTTTGATCAGAGAGAGGACCACTGCTTTATGGTCTGAGGCTGTTCCTTGAATTGTGTGGCTTTTAATTACCTGAAAGTTGCTGGCCACCCCTTCCTGAATTAGAAATCTGTCTAACCTTTCTTTGATGTTGTGAGAGCCTGCTCTCTTGTTGGTCCAAGTATATTTGCCATTCGACAAAGGGGTGTCTATCAAGCTGAAGCGCTGGATTATTGTTTCTAGCTTGTCTCTAGATGGGTCTGGGTGGAAGTTACCGCCAAATTTTTCCTCCACCTGCCTTATTAGATTCATGTCACCCCCAAGAATTATTAGGCTACTCTGAATGGAGGAGAGGACTGCTTCTAAGGTGTTCCAACAGCTGATTTTGTCTCTGTAGTGATTGGGTGCATATATGTTATATATGAAATAGACCTCTTGAGTGCTCTTATTCCTTAAATCTGTTCTTATCCACCAGTTGCAAAGCTGAGAGTTGCTGATTTCCCACTTATTTTTGTTCCATAATGTGCCTATTCCCCCTGAGGCCCCATCTGAGCCTTTTGAGGTGCCTGAATAATTTTTGAATCGTTGAGTTTGTGAAGTGAAGTCCTGCTCGGTGGATTTGGTCTCCTGGATTAGGAGGATGTCTGGTTGTTCCTGGATCAGAAGATCTTTGATTGCTTTCACCTTTAGGGAAGAGCCCATTCCCCTACAATTCCAAGAGACCAAATTCATTATTTACCCATTGTTGGGTGGAGTCCTGCTTTCTCCTTGGCCTTTTCGCCATTCCCTTTTAACTTGCCTAGAAATGAGTCCATGGGTTGCTGAGAGCCAGTTGCCATCTCCTTTGCAGCTGCTTCATCTCTCAGTTCTTTGTTTGATTTTCTGCCAGCTTTTCTATGGGGGTCTGAGGGTTGGTTCACTTCCCTTGCCTTGTTTCTGGTTAGAATTCTTTCAATGGTGGGGGTAGGGGAGAGAGGAGGGAAAGAGCGCGGGGAAGCAAGGCGAGGGGATTGAGGGGGAGAGGATGGGACTTCTGCTGATAGGGATTCAAAGGGATTGAGGGAGGAGGGGAAGTCTGGGAGAGGGGGAGCGGGAGGAAGGGGGGGGGGGGAGGAGGAGGGAGGCTTGATGTCGGCTGAGCTGAGAAACTAGTTCCCGGATTGTGTTTTTTCCTTTTAACTTGTTCCCAAGAACCCCCTGCATTTTCCTCATTATGCTCTACATCAATTACTTTTAGCTTACTACATCTATTGGCGAAATGACCGTACTCGTGACATACCTTGCATTTAAAGGGTAGTTGTTCGTAATCTAGCTGCTGAATGTGCATCCATTGATCCACCTTTAGCTTGATTGCTTCGGGCAGTCCTTTCCCCAGGTCGACTTCAACACAAATCCTTGCGCATGCATGCATATTCTCCCTTGGTTCTGATCTGTCTATGTATTTTCCGACTGCATTGCTGATTGCTTTGACGGATTCATCCCCCCAGCAGTGTAGGGGGAGATGAGGCAGGCGCACCCACACAGGAACAACATTTGGGATGTCCATTTCTGGATCGAAGTCCGGGGTCCATCGGTTCAGATAAAGCCCTCTTGTGTCCATGAAGTAAGGGCCATTGCGAAAGATGAGGCTCTTGTCTTCTTTTGACTCGAACAGGAAGGTGAAAAATCCTCTCTCGCAGAATCTGATGGCGATCTTTCCTTGAATCATTGGGCTCCAGTTTCGCTCCACCCATTTTTGCACAGTGCGAGGAGAAGGCCAAAGGCCTGTAAACTGACCAACAAGTCCTCTTTCAGATAAAGCTATTGCCGATTTTCTCGGAAGGGAAGGAGGAAGGATAACCTCAGGGATCTCATCTAATTTCTTAATAAACTTCGAGAGGGCGGGACGGGGTTTGGCTTCAGAGGGGTTCGATAAGAGCGAAGCAAAGGCTTCCTCGGGGGACTCAGAGATCGGAGGTGGGGAGGCAGAGCCTGCCATTGCAGGCCCGCTGGGGGGAAGGAGGAGGGGCCAACCTTTAAACGGCCATAACCCCGCAGAGGAGGCGGAGGCAGAAGGAGGCGCCCAGGGCAGTCTGCAGGCGAATCCAAGGGAGGCAGGCTAAAGCAAGGCAGGGCAGGGATCGGGGCTGCAGCACCCCTGCCAGGCGGAGCCTGGAGAGGCAGGCGCAGGCTACAGGCTAGGTCAGAGAGGAGGCAGCGCGCGCGCAGTAGAGAGCTAAACTGCTTTAAATTATTGTTATTAATTATAAAAAATTAATATATTGGTCAAATATATAGACATTTAAAAAATATGTAACAAAATTCTTAATTATGAAGATTCACCTCCATTTTATTTTGAAAATTTTTAATCAAAGAGGCTTTGTTATAATACTATAGGTCAATAACATGGCTTCCTAATACCACATGTGCATAAACCATAACATATATTGATATGACACATGTTGATATGTTATTTCTTGTAATTAGTCAATTTAATCAAAAGGACAACTACTTTTGAAACAAATCAGAACTTTTGCTCTATAACTATTACTAAGTGTATTTTACTTTTAAAATATTCTATGGAGATTAAATCTTTACTCATCATCTAATAATTATTGATAATAAATTAAAACCTGAAAACTATTCTAAAATATATACATCTATAAACATAAATAGTAACTTCTATAAAGAACTCTAACAATTAAATAGTTTAATTTTATCATCCAAATTTTAGGAGCATATGATTTTGACTATATATTTATAAAAAAAGAAAAGTATAAACAAAATAAAAATAGTTATAAAATTAAAACATTCAAAAATCATAAGAAAATAGAGAACAAAAATATAAATGAAGGGAAAATAAAAATATATTAATATTCATATCATTATGCAAATGTTTGGTAGAATATTTTATTATAAAAAAGAACTGGAGAAAGAAAAATAGTGAGTAATTTAAATTTTATGTTATGGTTTTTTAAAACTTAATGACATATTTAATAATACATTTATACGATAAATTTAAATTTTGTTATTTATAGGGATGTAATAATGTAATTGTTTTTATTTTATTAATTATGGTGATGCAATAATAATGAACTATTTTTTTTGGTTTTAATATGTTATTTATCATTATAATATCATAATGAACATTAATCATTATTTAATTTTCTAATATTCTAACATTTTAATAAGGTTAATAATATTGTTAATTTTTCTTATTTGTTTTTTTTTTTCCAAATATTCTAAATTTTTATTATGGGTTAATAATATTATTAATTTTTCTTATTTGGTTTTTTTTGTTTAATTTAATATTTGGTTTATTATTTATTTATTTTATGATAAATGGAATGCTTATCTAAAAGTCAAACCCCTAAAAAAAACTATTCTACACATTAATACAATTTCTTTATTAAAATAAATTTAATAATAAGATTTTCCAAAATATCATTATAAGGGTTAATGTGAATTTTTTTTATCACAATCTATTTACTTAGATTTTAGTTTTATTTAGCTATTTTCATTAAATTTTAGTTTTGCAATTTTTTAAGAATAGAAATTGATAATTCAACTAGTTTTGTACTTACATGGTAAGGTTGATTTCTACCACTACTACTATAACATGACCATCACCAATTAAATTGTTCATATAAAACTTACAATTTGTTCCCTTCATCTAATACTTTATCTAATACTATTTGATATTGTTATTTATTTATTTATTTTTCTTACACTTATACAATTATCTTATAACTAAATTATGCACATAGTTAAACCTATAGTATTCAAATTTCTTTGAAAGATTTCATACCATCCATCTCTACACACATTTCAATATAGTTTATTATTAATTATCATGCAATTTAGTTTGTTAGTAAATATAACATTAAAATTATATTTTAAATATGGAATTATAAAAATTTCTCTTCAGCTTAGTTGTTGTTAAACTTCAACCTCTCTTAGGTTGCCAACATCCTTATTAATTCCCAAAGGATCATTTTCTTCTCATTTGTCACACAATGTGGCATGACCATATATATTAACGAGTTTGATAGTGCATATTATACCTTGTATATTTACCATATATACATATAATGTAACATTATCCATATCATTTCGCCCTGAAGAAGAAAAATCGATTCAATTTTTTTAAGCATTGAAAATCTCAACAAATAGTCAAGTTGAATTTCTTTCCCTTTGGAAGGGTTTGGAAATGGCTTCCTCCGTAAGTCTTCACCAATTATCACTTTTTGGAGACTCTATGATAGTGATCCAACAAGTGATTAAACTTCAAGGAAATAATGAGCAATTCCTCCTCGAAGATCTACATTGAATAAAGCTAGCTACGGACAAATGTGATTAGATTGAATTCTTCCACATTAAGAGAAACCTCAATAAGGAAGTCGATGTCATGGTCAATTAGGGAGCACAACTGGAACAAGGAATATTAAAAGTTTACAATTTTGATTTTATAATAAAATCAATCCCATAATGATCAAAATTTATATGAGCCTTAATATGTTTATGGGGAGTGGAGTGGTAAGCATTAGTTATTGATCTCAGTTCATTCCTTCAATCTAGTAGCGCATTATAAGGGATCTGCATTAATTAAGAGTTTATGGAGCTGTGTAGTCGTAATTGAGAGATGTGTTGCAGAGGAAAATTAGCATCATATTTAGGTCGACACAGGACAAATGGAGACTAACTTATTTAATACCTAGAGCATCTTACATGTGGAAAATTCCATTCACTATGTCTACTCCTCAATTCATTAGAGATCTTCACAGCGAAACTTGTTGTGTCTGCAATCTTTCCATAATGTAGTATGCATATTTGGCATCAGTAATCATATCCAGATATTAATGATGTTTGGAGTGGGAATGTTGCTAAGAGGGACAAACCAAATATATTTAAGATCGGTCATGGTGAATTTGGAAGCAGCGGAATTATACTAAGGAATGAAAATTTTCATGTTCTCAATCATATTTAGTATAATATCAAAGTCATGGAGCATAATGTAGGAGATACAAAGGAGGATTTTGGGCTTCTACTCGCAAGGGTGGCCAAAACTTTGGAGTTTGTAATCACCCTGATTTCCCACCATTCTGATATGATTTTGGTAGAATCCAAGGTTCAAATTGAAGTGCTCTCCCAATGTTTAGGTATGTTAGATCTGAAGATGGATTGTTTACAACTTGCAAATGAGATGCTTGAATTTCGTGTGGAAAATAAAGAATGATGGAATGCGCAATGGTCAGGAGGTCATGCATGAGGATGCATGCCAATAGGAGCAGACAAAGTAGGAAAATCAGATGGATGAGGAAGAAGGCATCGACATCGATGAACATGCGTTCATTCCAATTCAGCTCGAAGCAGCAACAGAGGATGTCCAAGTCACTCTTGGTTTGCAGGGTCTTTAGTTCTTTAGTCTTTTAGATTTGGTCATGTTATGTATATTTGTAGTTTTTCATGGTGTTTTTTGGAGAGTATATGGGAGGAACCTCTTTCAAAATGTACTTTGCAATCTAGGGGTTAATTTTGATAGTCTGAAATGGAGTCTATAGATAGGTGTAGTAGAATATTTTGTAAAAGGATATGGCCTTCAAACCAGGTTTCTCTAATGCCATATTTTAAGATGAATAGACTGTTGAAAATGCCCTTATTTATAAAAAATCAATGCCCAATTGATATACAAGCCCCTAATTTCCCACTATTTATGTTTCTTCCCTATATTCTAAAACATCAAGATGAGTCAAAATCAGTGAGATTTAAGTGTCCAAGGACCAAAACCACTGCAAACCTTTTTTCACAGCACAAGATGGAAAAGTAAATGTGGAAAGAAATTCAAAATAATTTTTCCTTGATAGACATACAAACTTATTGATTCTATCAAACCTGAGGGAATTTAACCATTGATTGATAAATCAAGCGTAGTTTGGCAGAGTTAAATGAAAAACTCATAATCTGATTTCAAATATGAGTAGTAAAAATGAATTTTAATATTTTCATTAGTTACTCTTATCACTTTGAAAATTAGGGCATCACCCTTCCTAACTAAACAATTGACAAGTCAACTCTCGCAATTAGAAATCCTTATACTGTGTACAACAACCATTTGTATTTCAAATGAGTAATTTTTCTCTACACATATATGGAATCATTTTACCCTTCTGACATCCATGATCTATGATCAGGATTCAATCAATGGAATTTTACTTGGTGATTAATTACTAATCACACATTGTTTTCTATGTTTACCTAATCTTGAGTTTTTGTACTTCTATATTTCTTTGTATTATGTTTACTTGATTTAAGTTTTTGTTTTTGTACCTATTTATGAGTCGCTAATTCAAATTATTCAAGCCTTGCTAGAAATCCCTTTACACTATGTTGGATAGCATGTTCTCTAGTAAACTACATCAAGAATATCATGACAATGCTATCTTTGCTCTAGTAAAGAGTCTCTTAGTACTATTTTGTTACCAACCTTCAAAATTCCTTAAGAACACTTTAGCTATATTTACATCATAATTTTGCATATCAAAGTTAATCTCTTTTGTTGCCTAGACTTCTATTTTGTGCAGTTGAAATCTTCTTTGCAGCTTCATATTGATGGCACCAATCCTATAGCTAAAGATATTGACCCATGCCATTTTCAGCATTTATTTTGTATCGTTAATTAATTTTTAGTTCTCTTTCTTCAAATATATCATTCCAAAAAAATTCCTAAACAATGCACATTAAGTGTCATATGGAGTGAACATTTGCAAAAAAAATTGTAGAGCTTTTTAAACAATTTTCCTTTTGCAATTTTGTTATATTCTTCAAAAGATTGGTTGCTCCTATTTTGTAATGAACATTTGTTTCTATGTCAATTTGTTGTGTTTTGACATGCAATTCTCTATATTATCACATCTATTTCAAGTGACACAATGCAACAAGCAGTAAATTCAACATTTCTTCTTTTCATTCTATTTAGCCTCACAAAGCCTTAATTTGATGAAGTGTTTCACAATTTATGTTTTTTTATTTTGCAACAAATTTATTTTAAATACACTTGGAATAAATTAAAAAACAATGAAAAATCACTTCGAAAGAAAGGATAATTTCCTCAATATAAATAATTACCTTTTAATATATTTGTATAAAATATAGATCTGTTGGATGAACAATAAGATCCTTGGAAGAACCTCCAATTCGAGTGAATTTTGTAGTACAAAAAGAAAGTTAAGTTTTGGCTTATCAAATCGAGAGTCCATTTCTTTTAGAAGCTGAATTGATTAAACATAATTGACAGTATAATATTTTTTTCCTGGAACAATTATGTGGTAGAATTCATTTGTAGCCTTTGCACTTGCAAGTAGTTTTTACATTTGGCATTAGCACAACCTAATATGTCTTAGGTTTGCGACATATGTCAGTTTTTACAAACATAGATTTACCAACTCCTATACTGTTTAGCTAGGAAATTAATACATGTATCCTTTTAAATTTTCTTCTTGTAATATGTTAGACAACATTATAACTGTTCTAGAGGGTTAGCCATTGCACATGGCTTCCTTATGTTGGCAAAATGGCCCTTGACAAGTCTGTCACTAGAAACAACTCTTTGCAATTTAGTTTTAGCAATTAATACTTAGCATTTGTTTTGATGTGCTTCCTTCAGAGTTAGACATTATAAGTTCTTGGAGAGGCCTGAGAGGTGAACCACTGAGCACAACTCAGGGCATAGATTTCTCCAAATCAGAAATGCCCACTTATATGATCCCTTCTAAATTATACATATCAATCTCAACTTCATCATAAAAATAATATATATTTAAACATAATAATTATAATCTATGTGGAATAATCTCAAAATCCATTGGCCACCTCCAACAACTAGAAAAATTAAATCTTGCTCTGAATTAATTATCAAGTAGTATACATGCAACTCTTGGGAAATGTTTACTACAAATACCCTATCATATAATACGCTCACAGGGCACATACCTCATGAGATTCGGGGTCTCCATTCACGTAGGCCCAGGTAAGCCTCTTGTAAAGTTAAATTAATTTATTACCTATTGTTATATGTAATAATTTATGTTGCAAAGGAACAATTCCAAACTAGACAACATCTACATTGCATAACATATCACGTCTCTCTTCATCTATGTTCTTCTTCCATATGCTACGAGCTTATCATGATTCACTTGAGAAGGTTTGTTTTCCTAGTTGGTTGTGAGAAGGCAAGGCACGTATTATGTGGATTAAAGTCTGGAGGAGTGGGAGCATAGGATAAGGTAGTTTCGTCTTCATATCGTCAATCTTTCCTACTCCCATTCCTATTGCCTTCACTATACATCCCTTCTTTGCAATGAGTCTCTGTACTAATCTGCAAATTTTAGATCTTAGCTTTACAATAGGAGATGATTTATGTTTGCTATTAAGCAAGTGGTGCCAAAATGCTCAGGCATTTGAGCTTGGTAGGGTTTTTTGTGTGGTAATATATTGAGATATAGAATGCACAACTTTGATTTTGGTTGGCTGATGTTAATCTTGTTACATATATGATTTTAACATGTTAGCTTGTACTATAATTTCATTCCATTCTTTGAGTTATTTTTATTAATCTAAGATTCTTGGATTAGGATGCAAATTAGTGTATAAATGGTGATATGTGGTCTTAAGATGAGAAGTCCTTTACACTCAATATAAATTTCATTATTCAATCATATAAGGAACGAAAAAGAGGTTGCCACAAAATGTATATTGAGATTAACCATTGAGATTTAAAATAGATAATGTATATACAAATGATGAAACATTCAATAAAGTACTCTCTTAATTCTAGAGAAAGTAATTTTAGCAATGAACACATCTTGCAGTTATAATCCATGATATATCTCAATTGTGTAAAGTTTACTTTTCAAAGTTTTGAACTTGCCACAAAATGTATATTGAGATTAACCATTCAGATTTATAATAGACAATGTATATTCAAATGATGAAACATTAAATAAAGTACTCTCTTAATTCTAGAGAGTAATTTTAGAAATGAACTCATCTTGCAATTATAATCCATGATATAACTCAAGTTTGCAAAGTTCAAATTTCAAATTTTTTCTCTGAAACATCATTAAATAAATAAAATTGCATAAAATTTGTACTTCTATCTTCTATATTATTTTTTTGACCCTCCTGCCTTAGAGTCTTTCTTTTAAAACATGTGATACAATTGTTAGTTACAATTTTCAAATTTTAAAATCATCATTTTCTACTCATTAACGACATAAAACTTGTATAATTTTGAATTAGTTCAGCATACAAAATTTTGGCCCTTTGAGTTTTTGTACTATCATTATGATTTAATAATGTGGCAAATGACATATTCCCTCGATCCACCCTCCAGTCCACATGGATGATGATTACATTAACACGTTGACATGGTAACTACATGGATGATGATTACATTAACACGTTGACATGGTAACTAATGTGGTAGATGATTTTTCATGTTGTTTGGGCAAGTTGTATATAGATTTGGGAATAATCTATTAGAACCAAATGATTAAATTTTCTTTATTTTATTTGTTTTTTTTTTATTATTATTATGTTTCATTTTATTACTAATTTTAT
>APFE030355844.1:17541-41456 GCA_000404065.3 Pinus taeda
ATTTAGATCTTAGATTTGTATATGCATATTATTAAAATTTTAACTCACATCATTGTTCTATATTTCTAAAAAACAACATTGTGAGAAACAATATTAACATTATGAAATACTTTTCTGCAATATTACTATATACTTTAGAATTAATTTGAAATGAAATTAATAGTTATTGAGTTTTAATTTCTAGGAGCCACATCTTGAGTTTTAAAAAGTACAAATTAATTAAGAAATGGCAACTTCGAAATCTAAAAATGTGAGAAACATTTTTACGTAAAGTATTTTTGCTAAATAAAATAAATAAACATAGAAAAAAAATCCTAAAATAAGAAAGGGAAAAAGGGCAAAATGGAAAAAAAGGCATGTATGATTTAAAAAAAATAGTGAAAGTTACTGGTGTATTTGTTAATTTTTATTTATTACATTTTTATTTTTTTAAGTAATTTTATTATTTTGATGATAGATTTTATTTAGTTTTATTTATTATTTAATATAATTAAAGAATAAGTAATTTTATTTATATCACAGTGATTAGTTTAATTATTTTTGGAAAGTAAAAAAAATAATCATAATGAGAAGAAAGTTTGGAAAGACAATTGCTTATATGATTTTTTTTATGAAATATAAGTATTTAATAATTATATTAATTATTTTTTATAAGATATAAGTAGATAAATGTGAAAGTTAAATAAAATAAATTACAAGTTTAAAACCTTCCATCATGCCAAGCCAAGCCACATGTATAACAATTTTAAATTTGCTCTACAACAAAAATCCATAGATTGGAAAATGAAAAAGCTTGTAACAATTCCATTACTGAAGAAAATAGATATATTGTTCCAATCATTTTTAGTAAAGAATGATTAAACCACCGGTTGGAATATAGAAAAATCAAGGAGGCAACAAAAGGAACCAGAAAAATCAATTTAATGTAATCAAGAAGAGTTTAAAATAAGTCTCTTTCTCTCGAGAGTTGGGTTGGATTTTCTTGGGAAGAGGCTGACTTATAAGATTCTGTTTAAGGATGTGTACTAAACATAAAGGGAGGAAGAGTCTAAAATCATTTTTTTTTACATGGTTTTATGAGGAAGAGTCTAAAATCATTTTTTTTTACATGGTTTTATTAAGAGAGGGGTTTTGTTTAGTGAGAAGGATTCTTACTATTAGTAGTTCGGGTTTTGGTAGTGAAAAGGGTTCTTACTATTACTAGTTTGTTCTAGAGTTGGAAATTTTGAAATTATAAGGATGAGAGTAATTTTTCAATTAAAAAATTTCAATTTTGGTTTAAGAACTTTATCATTTTTATTACTAACTTGTCTTACCTATTCCAAGCATAGGTATATTTACATTTGTTTTCAAACTTGGTCTTTTTTGTTTATAAATGAATAACTAAGAGAGTTGATTAGTAACCTATGTGTGTATGGCTTGGATAAGGTTGTAGTTTATATATATATATATAAACTACAATTTTATGCAAGCCATACACACAGAGGTTATTGACTCAAAGTTAAAAGTGTCTTGACTACAAGGCTATATATGATTTCAAATGTCTCGATTGTATTGACATGATATTCTATGGGTAGTCGTTTTGATGAATTTATGTTATATTGAAAGAGTATTCAAAGATTGAATCCTATTGGTGAATCACTTAGTTACCTCTACCTTGGCATATTGACAAGGTTTTGTTTGCAAAACTTATTGATCAAGACTATGGATTTTGGGTGTGGATTAACTATCAATTGAGCATACATATGAACACTTCCAAGTGGCATACCATGGAGCCCTAGTTGACCATATTGACTCTAAGAATGTGGACTTGCCTGAAGTTAGTTGTTTGATTGTCCAAATGACATCTCTGTAGCATTCTGTTTGTAAGACATGATAATGTTTGGAGTCATATTACCTATTAAGAAATTTAGTTGCATGACAACTCTAATCTTGTGTGCAACTTAAACAGACAATTATAACTCAGTGGCAAACTCTTAATTGATTTGCAAAGGTTTTGTGTGGTTGTTCTATTTCATAGAAACTCCTTGCACATGTTGAATCCTATTCATAGGAATTCGTTCACTTGGTGATGGACAAAATGTTGGAAGATCTCGATAGCAAGAAACTATCTCAGACCAGTTACAGTCAAAGATGCTCATTTCAAAACACTCATAGGATATGTGTGTTGGTTGATCTAAGACATACTAAGTATAGGGTTTATAAATTGAAACAAATATCCACAATTCATAAGTCCTAAGAGTGAAAATAGAATGGGACAATTTAGTCCCAACTAAGTTTAATTATTTCTATAACAATTTACTTTGTTTATCTTTGAGACAATTAGCCAAGACGAGCCCAAACTATGGCTTGGTTTATAGGAATTTACAGGGTAAGTTCCTTAGATAGAACACCAAAGGGAACTGCTCAAAAACATATCACAAATCAGTACATCAGTTTTCTTGACGTGGTTAAAACCCTCAAAAAGGGAAATAGTCCACGACCTGAGCCAACGCAACTACTTCAGGCAAGTTATTAATGTAAAATAAAGGAAATTTACGTAAGCTTCTCTCATGAATGGTCACATAAAAAATGACCCTCCATGATCTTTAGATAGAGATCATGGACCAATCAGAGGTTAAGCCATAGATCAAGCATCAGTAATACCGAGGAGAGAATGAACCGTCAGAACACTTCATTTCTAGAACATATCATGACCATTGGATGGTAAGTTACAAAAAGTACATACGAAAGAAACACACTTTACCTAACTATACACTAGACCAAGTCCTAATTAAGTATTTCCTATGTGTCGGAATATCCTAAC
Source organism: Pinus taeda (assembly GCA_000404065.3). NCBI lineage: Eukaryota > Viridiplantae > Streptophyta > Pinopsida > Pinales > Pinaceae > Pinus > Pinus taeda. Next base: position 20,348 of record APFE030355844.1, read on the forward strand.
ATCCCCCCTTAAGAACAACTCGTGATAGGATTGAAGGATATACAAAGATGACACAATTGGAGAAGTTAGGAGGCCTTAGAGCCTATCCCCTTAATGTCAACTTCCTGAATTCCAACCATAAATCAGAATTATTATTATTTTCTTCTGTAAGAGCCTTTGTAAAGATGTCTGCAACTTGATCATTGGTTGAACAATATTGCACTTCAAGAAAATTTTCATGAATCATATTTATGATGAAGTGCATGTGTAGTTCAATGTGTTGTCCAAGCTGATGTTGGATTGGATCCTGCTGTTGAAAACCAAACTTTGATAGGATATTATGAAGCCACGGGGCTTCCTTACTAGCTTCAACGACATCGTGATACTCTACTTCTGTTGAAGAAAGAGAAATGACACTTTGTTTCTTACAAGCCCATGTAATAGGTCCAAAATCAAGAGTGAAGACATAACCTACAGTAGACTTTTGATCATCAAGGTCACCAACCCAATCAGAATCAGTGAAACCAACCAGTAGAGGAGATGCTTCTACACTATAATGAATCCCAAACTAAATTGTACCTCGAACATAACGAAGTATTCTTTTAGTTTCTTTCCAATTACTTTCATGTGGGTTTTAAATAAACTGAGAAACAAGGCCAACAACAAAGGAAAGGTCGGGATGAGTATGGGTCAGATACAAAAGTTTTCCAACAAGCTGACGGTAAAAGGTTGCATCAACTTCAAGGGAAAAACAAGTGACTGAAAGTTTGGATCTAGACTGAAAGGGAGAAGGGGCTGGCTTATGGTCTTCCATGTGAAAGTTGTGTAGAATATCATTGGCATACTTAGACTAGGAAAGGGAAATACCTTATTTGGGTTGCAAGACTTGAAGACCAAGAAAATAATGCAAGTGTCCTAAGTCTGTCATTTCAAACTAGTTTTTAAGGCTGGACTTCACATGGTTTATAAGGTTGGGATCACTACCAGTAAGGATAAGCTCATCAACATAAAGAACAAGAATGATAACAGACTTACCCACTTTCTTGGTGTAGACACTATTATCAAAATGACACCTAGAAAAGCCACTATCTAAAAGAAAGCTATCCATTTTGGCATACCAAGCTCGAGGAGATTTCTTGAGACCATAAAGGGATTTCTTAAGTCGACATCCAAGGCTGGAGTCTGTTTGTATAAATATATGAGGTTGTTCCATATATATTTCTTCATGTAAGTCCCCATGCAAGAAAGAGCATTTAACATCCATCTCTGATGGACTTCCCATTTTAAAGAGGCAACAAGGGAAAAAAACAAGATGGATAGGCTTCATTTTGGAAACAAGGGAGAAGGTCTCAATACATTCAATGCCTTTAACTTGTGAAAAAACCTTATCAAAAAGATGAGCTTTATTTTTATCAACTTTTCCATTTGGTCCAAACTTGGTTCTGTAAAACCATTTTCATCTAACAAGTTTTCATCCCTTTGGAAGAGGAACAAGGTCCCATGTATCATTTTCCAATAGTGAATGATATTCTTCATTCATAGTTGCGTCCCAATCTCGATGGCCTGAAGCTTCTGCAAAGGTGTCAGGATCATAATTCACTGAAGCTTGAGCTAGTAAAGAAGAGGCTATATCGAACGGAGAATGTGTACGACATTGATCTATAGGATCACCTGCGGCATCTCGAGTAGCGGACCCATTTTGTAAGTTGAGGAGATGGAGGATCCTGAGAAGGTGGGGGAGGATTTTCATCCTCACTGTCATCATCTAAAGAAGGAATATTTTCAGAAGTAGAAGGGATAGAAAGAGGTGGCACATCTGCCAAACTAGGCACATAGGCCGATATATTTTCAGCAAACTTTACGTCTCTTCTAGTGATAAATTTTTTGGATTTTGGTTGAAAAAGTCCATATCCTTTAACATCTTCAGAATATCCAACACAAATAAATTTTTCACTCTTAGGTTCCAAGGCTTTATGTTTCTCATCTAGAATATGGGCCCATGCTTCACTTTCAAAAACACGAAAGTGAATTACATCTGGTTTAATTGAGCTCCATGCTTCTTCTGGAGTGATATTCTTTAAAACCTTAGTAGGAGTGTGATTTACTATGTAATCGGCACAATTTATTGCTTCTGCCCAAAAATTAGGACTAAATAGTTTATATTGAAGCATACAATTAGCCATTTCCTTTAAGGTGTGATTATTCCTTTTAGCTACACCATTTTTCTATGGAGTATATGGAACAATATGTTGCAATTGAATTTCATGCTCAGTGCAAAAGTTGATGAATTAGTTGTCAACATATTCTCCGCCATTATCAGATCTTAGCTTAAGAATTTGATGTCCAAATTGTTTCTCAACAAAGGCCTTAAAGGCCAAGAACACGTTAAAAAATTCACTCTTGAGTTTTAATAAGTATACCCAAGTGCGTATGGAGAAATCATCAATGGAAGTTAAGAAATACTTGTAGCTAGAGAATGAAACAACTAGAAGTGGACCACATAAATCACTATGCACAAACTATAAAGTGGTTGAGGCATGTGTCGTAGCAGATACAACCACCCTCCAAAATTTTGGCTTAGCTTCATTTTGGAGCCTCCCTACCAACCTTTCATAGCACCTTTTCTTGATTCGTCAAGTAGATAAGCTTTACTATTTTTCTTGCACAAAGACAGTCTGTCGATCAAAGCTTGATGCATTCCCCTCATAGGTTGATCACCTGGACTTGGTCTAATTGTAGGTTGAGCAACTCCCCTAAGAAATTACGCAATTCTGTAGGGCAACCAATCTTCCCTCCATAAATTGTGCAATTATGTCTGGCAACCTGCTAGGTTGCAGAATTGTGCAATTCTGCCAATCAGGCTTCACCCAGAGAACTGCACAATCCTTCCCAGCAGGCCTGCTCAGCCCAGGAATTAGGCAATCCTGGGTAGCGGTTAGTTGCTCTACCCAGAAATTGCACAAATCTCCTAGGTAGCCAGCCCAGCTCCCATCCAGAAATGTGCATTTTCTCCTAGTAGTCGAGTAGCCTCATGCATGACTTGCTTTTTCTTGGAATATCAAAAGGCCACATGCAAAAATCATCCCTTGATTTAGGGAGCTATTTTTAGCAATCAGAGGTTACATGTAAAATTCTTTTTAAAAAATTTCCTCCAAGTGTCGCTTTTTCCTAGATTTGTGGCATGCGTGTCATGAGTTTGAACTTATTTATTCGATAGATTAGAGCTCATTCTTTCACATCGATCTTGGAGCTCTGACATCCAACAACACATCTAGGACTCTTCGACACATCCGACTCAGTTATTCAGGGGTCAATGGTCTCAACTTGTGTTTATCAACATTTCTATCACTTTTATGTTTTCGCTTATGTGGGTGTTGTTTTATTGATTTATTTGAATGCTTGTTATTGTTTACATGCATACTATCTTGTACTAGCATTGTTTCAGTTTTCGTTGTTATCTCACTATTGTCACATGCATGAAGCTATTTTGCACGAGAAGTTGTTGAGTCAGCGACTCGCTTCACCCACATGCATGTTGATCCACTTATTGAATCTTTCATTCAATGTTTGCATGCATGATCAATCACTCCTACTTTCACTTAGTGTTGCCATGCATTCACTTTCATATTTTCTTTCAGTTTCCCTTCGATGGGTCTGGGAAACATTGGCCCAAACTCTACTTCCCTAGACAACATTGCGCAATCTGGAGAAGGAAGGCTATGCCTTCCTCTCTAGAAATGTGCATTTCTACCCAGGCACTTTCCTCCAGGATTGCTTTGCGAATTTCTAAGGGACAATGACTATTGGCCCATAAAATTGCGTAATGCATTCCCTAAGCCTACAGTCATTGCTAGCTGGAATTGCGCATTGCACAATCCCAACAGTAAGCTTAGATTGTGTATTGCGCAAATCCAACAACCAGTCTTGCCTCCTAGATAGCCTAGACTTCATTTTGTGCAGTTGTGGCAACCAGTCACCCAGCCTCCCAGAAAAAACTGCGCAATCTTTTCCTATCCTTCCCCAGGTATGCGTTATGTCATTCCCCGAATTTTCTTTGGTTTTTGCTGACAAATTTCTTGCCATGCATGTTTATTTGTCTCCATATCTTTCATGTGTTCATCCACCTCTTACCAGTATAGGATCAATGGCCTCCAGAAGACCAAGATTAAAGGACACTGACGAAAGTGAAACCGGAGCAATAGTTGAGTAGGTGTTTGCATGTCTACCGTTCTATGAAGATACCAAGTTGTTTCCAGACAAGGACATCAAGTTGAAATGGCAAGAGGTCAATGAAGCATTCAGAGGCACTTTTGGGGTAGACCTTGAAGACCGTCAGGTGTATGTGACTATTCACAAGTCTGGCTTGTACCGGATTGCATGCAGATACCCTGCATTCCCATGCATGGACATGATACACTAGATTGTCTCGCAAACTAATCCCGAGACGATGATTCAGAGTAGTTTTAGCGAGATGAAGCTTGCTACCTTTTGGGCATAGGACTATGATCAGATGTATCATTTGTTGAAGCTCGTGACTATCATGGAGACTCCCTTATGCTTACCCAACAACAGTGCCAACTCTAGAGACATTCTGAAGAGCTAGGTAAAGGAGTTGGCTAGATTCAGGATGACACCCAACCATATCTACAAGATGAAGATACTGCAGAAGGTGTACCAATACTTGGTCATATTTTCATGTCGACTGTATGGCCAAGAAAGTACCGAAACCTTCCCATAGAGTTGGGTGATTGCGCTGGACCAACTGGACAGAGAGGGAAAACCATGTAACTTGTCCGGCATGTTAGCTCATCAACTGAAGGAATAGGTAATGAAGGCTTGAGAGTCACCCAGAGGTGTGCAAGTAGAGATCTACATGTCCTCCTACATCTTAGATGCAATCTATGCTCGACAGGAGTTCCTAGGCTTGGAGTGGGCATGGTCACCGGTGGAGACTACTATGAACAAATATTGTAAGTTGTTGTCTGAATGCAACTTCAAAGGAGTTATCACACGATTGTCCAATAATTTGTCACCCTAGTTTTCAAGATGATATTTAAACAGGATCCACCCTGAATGTTGAGGGTAGCAATGGAGGCACTGATAGACATTGTTGATTGGTATGCCTCACCGCTTGGCATATTCACACAAATGTTCAGCGCGGAGAAGCCTTCGCATGTTCTACTAAAGTTTTCCTTGGACATACTCATCATGCAGGAAGTAGCATATCACATCTCGGTAGGATTGACTGCTAGAATGCACCAAAAGAAGAAGGAACCTTGGCCTGTTCTTCCGTTGCGGATTGTGTTATATGAGATCTGGAGTTTCAAGCAAGTGGATGTCGAAGCAGAATAGATGAATAAGTATCCGTTTGACCTCTGAAGTTACAATCCTTATGACCCACATTGTATTGTGAAAGATCATTGCACAAGAGTACAATTCAACTAGATCCACGGGGCATTTCATTGGGCCAAGGAAGACCCATGGAGATATTGCTACAGTTTCTCCAGACCCAATGAATAGGCTAGCTTCAATGTGGAGTGGTTAGTGAAGCAACATGGAGGAGCATCCCAAAGAGCACCATCACTAGTAGTACCAGTAGAGGCAGGCATACCAGTGCGCAACAAGGACAAGAGAAAGATTCTCGATTGCATGAAGGAAGAGAATTGTTGCAAGTTCCGAGCAAACCCACTTGTGGAGAAAGAAACTTTGGCTATAGAGGCAAAGAGGCAACAACATGACAAGCGAATCACCCAAAGTTAGAGGGATAGGAGAAGAATGGAAGAAACAGAGAAGGAGTTGCATGAGCTGAAAGAGAAACTTCGTAAGGAATGAGAGATGTGAAAACAAGAGAGGGAAGTGCAACAACAACACGTACAATAGGAGGCGCAACATGTGCAAATAGATGAAACAACACCCGTACAGGTAGTGGATTCATTAGAACAGCTGGCATCAGGCAGACAGGGTGAACCATTGCAGGAGTAGGACTTCGCTCGTGTGATAGAGCAAGCACTTCAATAGTTGGATATAGATATGGAGCAAAGAGAATTGGAACAGGACATCAACCTTATGCCTCACCACCAAGAGGTTGATTTACCTACTTCGCTGCATCCAGATGATGAGAAAGTCTCAAGTGACTGAGGAGGAACTAAGATCCTTGGAGATCAGCCAAAAGGAGAGATGCACAACATATCATTCTATGAGTCTCAATATAGAGTTGTGCATTCTCGTAGAGTGTCAACTCTGGATGATCATACATCTCCTGTGAAATTTGAGGAGTGAGTGATTGTGTCTGATGTGCACAAACATCCAAAAACCTTGGTCGATGCAACTAGAGTGTATGTCGAAGCCACTAGCTCAAGTGTTCACTTTCTGATAGCTGAGAATGAATGAATGGCTAAAGAACTTCAGACGATCAAGCAAGGAGGAGAGTTAGTGACAGCGTCCACCTGAGATGAAATGATGAAGGAAATACTAGGTGAAGTATTGTCCCTCGACACAGTTATGTGAGCGTTGCACTCCAAGTTTGGCACTATACATAAGGCAGTCATCCATCTCAATGGATGGCAGCAACAATGTGCTAGAAGAGCATGTACCTTAACGAACTTGCATGTCGTTATTGATTACATGCAAACATGGAAAATGAGATACAAGGGAGCCCCTCTTCACTTGCCTAAGATTATGAAGGCCAATGCGACCGAGATAAAGGCACATATCCAGAGTCAGATCTGGAAATATGAAGAGCTCTCGTAGCTCATCACTAGTATACAAACTTCCCATGAACGTGTGTTCAAGAGTATGGATGTTGTAGTGCATGCACACACGATCCCATCTATTGGGAATCTCACCCAGGTGAAGACAAAGGCATAGTTCTAATTAGAGCTTGACTCGTGCTTCGACGAGTTGATGTGCGTTACTACTAGCACAAACTTTCCCATCACTACAGACATCACGCACAAGTATGTTGTTGGTCCAACCGCATTGAAGAAAATGATGCGCATGCTTACAGACGAGTTGGATAGAGGATCCCTGGCAGTGTACTCAGATGCTATGGAGGCAAGAGTCAGGTTCCATAAAGATGTCACTCTAGAGCACACGGACACCATCGCAGACTAGTGATCTTGGCATCAGTATGTTACTGTTGATCAGTGCGATGATGTTGAGGAGTTGGACTTCCATGGTTGTCTAAGTCATAGTGATGTCTAGCATAGCATGCTCAAGCCATTTCTCTCATACGGGTACATGTGCATTGTAATGTAATGTCTTGTCAAGTGTAAGTCAAGTTGTGATAGTTGGATGTAACAGTCATAGAGTAGATGAAGAGTCATGAGGGTAGTTGAACTGTCACAAAGGGGAATGTCAAAGGCCACCCCACCCTTTGCTATAAATAGTCCCTCATAACTCATTGTATAGGATTTTGGTCAGCCAAGCTTCCAATATGACTAGCTTGGAGAGAGCTTGGACAGTATTGTAATGAGCCTTGGCTTCTCCACTACATAGAGCTATTACATTTCTTTGGAATAGCATGCGGTTGTGGCTGTAACATTCCGCTATCGGAAATAGTGGTTGGACATGGTGTATTATATGACTGGAACTTACACTTCTTAATATAATAAGAGCCAACACATGCATATGTTGTATTTTATTCTATGCTATCTTGTTTAATCTAAATGATATATGTATCTATTTACTTACGCATGTATGTATAGCTATCTGTGTATGTATGTATGAATATTTCTGAAATGTGTTGTTGGTTTAACTATTAGTTTGGATTGCTTGCTAACTTTCCTTCCATGTTGTGATGCATCTTCGCTCGTGTGTTCCCTTCTTAACTGCGTGCTATCATAGGTTTCCAAGGGGTGCACTCATCTCAACCCACGTGTGTTAGAACCCCTCATGCACCTTCCTTGGCTCACTGCAGCTGTCACACTCTTGCTACCAACATAGTTATATTAATTGCCTCTATGCGAAATTGCAGTCAAGGCATTACCATATGACCCACTTTTAGGATTCCTACACCAAACAATATGAGGTCTAATTGGGACTTCTTACCAGGGAGATCCCCTGACATGTTGGTGGGTCCAACGTTGTCAACAATGTGCCAAGCGACATGCTTTTCAAAACTATCTCAATGATGTTTTCCGAGTACACATCCGGAACAAACACCATCTTCTGCAAGATACAATAGGAAGACCTATCACCATATTTTCTTTACATAGATTTTTAAGGGAATGATCGTTTAAGTGGCCAAACCATTCATGCCAAATTTTGCTCACTTCATCATTATGAGCAAAAAATACCCAAGGAAGAGTTGATGACCCAAAGTTGTTAAACTTATACAACCTTGTAGAATCATCAACAATTCCATTAGCTAAAATCTGTCTAGGATCTACTAGGTCCTTAATTACAACATCATGAGGTGAAAATTCATTTACCTTCACTTGAATGAGTTGTCTGATATACAGATAGAAGGTTGCAGGATAAGGTAGGAACACATAATACATTATTAAATTGACCATTGTCTAGATGAATAGTTCCAGTCCCTACAACACTAACATATCGATCATCACCAACATATATATTTTTGGTGTTACAATTATTTAAAGAAGAAAACATGGCTTTGTTTTTGCCATGTGATAAGAAGCTCCGAATCAATGAGCCAATCATGAGAATGAGAAGAATAAAGTACATTTAGTGCATAACCAGATTGATATGCTTGACAACCACATGCAGAATGTGTTATATCCAAAGATGAAGTTGAAGTTGAAGAGTGCTCCAAATGGATGTTATGCTTCTTCATCATTGCTTCCAAGGCTTCCATCTTCTTAAAGCACTTGGATTCTAAGTGGCCATCACGATTACAAAAGTTGCAACGTTTATCAATCTTCTTCCCTTTGTTTTTAGTTGTCTTATCATTTTGTTGAGTTGATTTTTCATTTTGAGACTGAAACGGCTTATGACCCTTGTTTGGTTTAGGACCATTCTTTTTAGGATGTTTCTTCTTAAGATTCTTTGAATTTGGTTGTTGCTAGGTTACTAAGGCTTTCTTAGAAGAGTTTCCAGCATTAAGAAGACCAAGATGTAAGAGTTTTTCTTGTTCTCTTATTAAAGAATCACAAAAGGCATCAAAAGAGGGGGACTTGTAGTCTTGTTCTTAAGAAATAAAGGCTTCTCTAGTAGAATGGAAGGTGGAAACAAACATAGAGTAGGTTGGTCCTAAGTTAGTAAGAATGGAATAGATAAGGCTACCATTTGCTTTCTTAACTTTAACACCTTCTAAGATAAGTCTAAGGATCTTGAAATTGGACAAAAATTCTTCAATGGAAGAAAAAATATTGGGGTCCAATGTAACCAACTCATTTTCAAGTTGATGGGCTCTAATTTCATTTTTAATTCCAAAAAATTTATTGAATTATTTCATTGCTTCATCGGGGGTATCAATTTCTGCAATATGGAATATAAGGTCTGGAGAAATAAACATCCCTATCAACCCACGTGCTTGATTTTGCTTATTTTCCCATTTGGCTTGCTTATCTTCATCTTGAGATTTAGACTCTTGGCCTGAAGCTATTATATAAAGACCTTTACTTCTAAGTAAATCCACCATGTACAATAACCATTGGAAATAATTGATGCATTCAAGAATAACTAGGCATGGACTTTCTATTTAAAAAGAAACTGAAGTTGTATATGTTGAAGCTAAGTGTTCCAAATCTCAAAAAATTAGGCTGATTAAAAAAACAGCGTTGAAAACAACTTCTGGATGAAGAAGTTATGGTTTTTTGAGGAAAAGTTGTTGAAGATGTTGACGAACCACATGAATGTTGAGAAGCAAATGATAATGTTGTATTTAAAAAAAAATCCCCCCCGTCCACCCCTTCCAAATTTAATCTAATTAGGTCACTTTTATAAATAAGTGAAAGTCACTTTTACAATGGTACTTTATGAACTATCCACTAAATTGTAACCTAAATAAAAGATAAAGTGACTTTAGAATTATAAGTGACTCACTTTTTATAATGGGTGATAACGCTTTTGCATAAAGTAACTTTAAAACATAAGTTATATGTGCTTTTTGAAAAAGTAACTCAACAAAAGGAAAGACTTGAATCCAAGACCTCTATTCTCATAAAGTAATTTTAGACCAAGTGAGCAAATTTAAAATGTTAGTAAATTTTGGAAAAGAGGAAGGGTTTTTTCTTTTTTTTTTGCTCAATTAAGCTTTGGAGTGCGTGCTTACTTGAAAACCCCTTTTTCCCTAAAAAAAAAAAAAAACACACAAACCAAACGAACAAGCAAAAGTAATCCAACCCTTACAGCATAAACTAAATATTTTCCTCAATGTTTTTGATTTTCCGAGATCACACTAAGGCACAACAGAAAAGAGCATACGCATGAGAAAAATCCTTTCTCGTTTTCCCATATCACACTGAGTTGCAGGGCAAAGAGCATATGAAAAAATCAAAGGTATAGATCTAGTAATAAAAAAATTATAGAGGACTATAAACCGAAATAAACAAAGAGATAAATAACTATAACTACAAATAAAGACTGTATATCTCAAGATCTTAAAAATGATGTAGCTAGGGCTACCAGAAACCTTTTTGCATGAAACGAAAGGGGTTCCTCACTAGAATAGATGCTCCCAACACAATAGAGGAGTCCTCTAAGCTCGAAAGTGGTAAAAAATAGTAGATCTAGGAAATGACAGCGAGATGCAGTTGTACTGGCTTTGGCTTTGGATCACCAATGAATGCGGCCCTTGAATAGCTCCAATGCCATGTAGGAATTTACATGGTAAGTTCCTTTGATAGAACACCAAAGGACACCGCTCACAAATAGATCACAAATAAGTACACCAGTACTTGACATAGTTAAAACCCTCAAAGAGGGAAACAGTCCATGGCCTGAGCCAACACAACCACTTCAAGAAATTTATTAATGTAAAAGAAAGAAAATTTACATAAGCTTCTCTCATGAACGATAACACAAAAAATTACCCTCCATTCTCTTTAAATAGAGATCATGGACCAATCGGGTGTTAAGCCACGAATAAAGTGTCGGTAATACTGATGAGAGAATGAACCGTCGAATCACTTCATGTCTAGAACATATCGTGATCGTTGGATTGTAAGTTACAAAAAGTACATACTAAAGAAACACACTTTACCTAACTATACACTAGACCAAGTTGTACTTAAGTATTTCCCATGTGTCGGAATATCCTAACATGGTTATTTTGGGTTTTATAAACTCTATATAAAAAGAGAAGTGCCTAGAGCGCATATACATGTGTTATCATTATTTTGATCTCTGAAATAAATTGATTATTGTGCTTTGGGTGGTTGGTGGGGTTCTACATATGTATTTGTATTGAGCTTTGGTATGATTTGTTAAGTCATTTATATCTATTGAATTGCATTGAGTAGTTAACTATTCAGGGCACTAACCAAGCCCTAAGTTGGGTCTCATCAAAGCACGATCAAGTGCAAAAACATTTGTGTTATTTCGATTGGTTAGTTGGTTTGTCTTATTTTCCAAGTTGGATTGTCATATTCACGGACATGGTCTGTTTTATTTGTTGGAGTAGTTTTTCGTATTCGTTTGAGTGGTTTGAGACATTCAAAATATTGTTTCATTTATGGATGACCATTTTAATAAGTTATACGGGAATTACTAACAATTTTATTTATTGTTTATGATCGTGTTTCTTGGCTTATGTATGATTATATGAAATGTGAACAACATGTTGATTATTTATTTTTCCTATATGAAATTTAGTGTATATGTTTATTGGTTTGAAATATTTTGTTTGTAAAGGATCGATGGCATTTTATTTTAAAGGAGTCATAATATAACAACTGTTATGGAATTAGCAAATTTATAATACTTTTGTAACCTAGGTACCATTATGTGCTTACCCCTTGGAGATTATTGGGTAATCGAAGAGCCATTGAGCCTTAGGTTAAGAAGTAAGCACCTTTCGAGTGACACAACCAACCTCCACGCACTTAGAATGAGTCATTTAATAAGAGAAAGTTCTTGTCCTTTGTGTATATTGCACCGAGCCCTCATAATTTTACTAACCCGGTTGTCAACTAAAGGATCGTGTATAACTTAAAAAATTAAAACATCAATAAAAGCACTCGTCATTTTTGGCATCGTTTTCAGGGAGGCGATCAAGGAGTTAGGACATTTCACATAAATAAGCCAAAGGATATTAGGGCTAGAAGTGACCAAAGGAATTATTCATTTCAATAACCTAGGTACCACTTTCCTTTGTATTATATCATGCTAAATGCATTTAGAACATCATAACTGGGAAAAAGAAAAAGTGTCTTAAAACCCCAACACTTGGTATGATGGGGACCACTCTTGATAAAGTGAAGACAAGCCCAAATGGGATTTATATAAAATTTACCTTTCCAGTAGAACAACCATTGGGAGGAGGAGAAATATAAAAAAGGGAGGAAACCCCTATTTTGGAGGAATTTGAGAGTTGCTCGGAATCTAATAGAATTCAAACTCCTGAAACTACACAATAAGAAAATATGGGAGATGAGGAAGATAATGGAACTAAAAAAGAAAAAAAACCAGTTACTTTTAAATTTCCCATTCAAGACCTCGATGTCATAGTACAAATGAAAAATATGCGTCACAACTCTTCCAAATTTTCATGGCCTATATAAAGAGGATCCTGATACCTTTTCTTTTAGGTTTTATGTGCTTTTACGAAGTTATGGTTATTCGAAGGATGCTCAAAAATTAAAACTCTTTCCTACCACCTTGAAAGATGCAACCCTCTGATGGTTTATATGATTAGGAAAAACACTATCTAATCTTGGGATGATATGAAAAATAATTTTTGGAGTAAATACCAAGATTATTGCAGATTTAGGGACATTAAGGAAGAAATTTTTAAGATGTCTTGGTTAGAGGATGAGAGTTTGGAAGGCTATGTGGAGGGATTCCAATATACTTTTCAAAGAACTAAGCAAAGCTCCTTATATCTTAAAACTTTACAAATCCATCTTCTTAAAGGGATATGAGAGGATTGTTTAGAAATTTTGAATTTGATGGGTGAAGGAGATGTTTCTCAATTAACATATAAAAAATCTGTGAATTATGTAAATAATATTCGAGAGGAAGTGAAAAATATGGGAGAAATTCTTGGGATATTTTATCATGAATCAATAAATCGGGTGGAACAAGGATGATTAAGGTTGAACTAGGGATTCTCTTGGATAATTTTAAGGCTAATATTTTGAGTACACTTAGTTCACGATTAGACACTTTGCAGGCAAAAATAAATAAAGAAGAAGATGAGCTACCCTTAGCTATATTCTATTCTAAATGTTTAAAAAAACACCCACTTAGAGAATTCCCTCTGAATAATGTAGAGGTGTGTGGCATTTGTGAACAAGAAAATTCCACTCAGAAATTCCCTTCTTTTCCAAGGCTCAAATAAATGTTTCAAGAGGTGGATGGGGGGACTGAGAAAATTTTCTATGTAACTTAGAAGAAATCATGGCCTCCTCGAACATCTGCACCACTTTATTCTTCCTAAGGATTTACTTTCCCTTATGGATAATATCCTCCTATTCCATGGCCCCAATGGCCCCCTCAGATACAAGGGAAAGGGATGACCTCTAGATGGGGAGGATCTCCATCCTTCGGGAATATGATGGCTCCTTAATCACATCCACAACAAATTCAATTGCCTTCAAATCAATCTACTCAAACTCAACCAAGACCTCAATTACTTGCCTAGTCTATTCCAAATCCAAATAATAATAAGACCGTTCAACCCACCTATAATACAAAAGTGTCACATTTTCCTACTTATCACCTTTCAGTTGTGGACTGTAAAGACATTCACTTATGATTTAGGAAATTTATCCAAAATCAAACTCCCCCCATTATCCAAGATCAAGATGAAGAAGATAACCTACCGAAACAAGTATTTCCTTCTTATCATCATGAACAAACTCTTGAAAAGGAGTTTGAACCCCTTCCTTATTCAAAGAGGTTATATCTTGAAAAACCCTATACCCAACCAGAATATGAATTTTTGGAGAAATTAAGGAATGTTTGCATAAAAATTCCATTGTTTCAAGCTATCAAGAATGTTCCTATTGTTGAAAAATGTAACTAGTATCGGTCTTCATAATTGTATTTGAGTTATAATGTGATGTAAATAAAAGGAATTTTATTATAAAGTAAATTGACTTATTAAAGAATGGGTGTCATGCTTGGGTCAATGATTTTTAGGTCAAATCCTCCATTGTAGGCTTCTAGGATTTGTGTTAAGAGTCACTGACCTTGTCATTATGTATAATACCCTTCTTGGGATTTATCTATCAGGAAAGAGATTTATTTTTATGTAAATTATTGTTGGGTTGTGTTATATTCTTTCCACAACTAGCTCCCCTAGTTAATCGGGGGGTTAGAGGGGACATTGAGCCCCCCCTTTGTTGAGCTGATTGTGCAGCAGGCAGGGGGGGTCACAGGGGGTTTGAGGGGGGCGTGTAGACCCCCCCCCTTTACAAGGTTCAGGGCAGTACCCATGGGGCATTTTTTTTTTTGGACTTTATATTAGGTGGGCGGGCATACCTATGGTTTTTTTCATGGTTTTCGTACATGGTTTTGGGCGCGATGGTTTTCGATCCATGGTATTGTATGCTTTGACATGTAAATATATGCATTGTAACATTGAAAGGAACGTAAAGAAAAATCAAGCTGGTAGTCCTGGTTTTGGGATCCAGGGTAAAATCTCTGTGTATATGGGTTTTATTTTTTATGCTCTCACATTCTTTATTTTCTGTGTTTTAGAATTCATATGCAGGTAAGTTCTGTATGGGGTTAAAACCTACATTTGGTATCAGAGTTATTTTGGCTTCAAGGGAACACCTTTGCTTTTAAGGGGTTTCACTTGGGCCTATGGTAGACCCTGTTCAGTGGGAGACCTATGGGATCAATTGTGGTGGTGAAAGAAGACGACGAGTAGTGGAAAGATAGAGATCGAGAAATTTAATGGTCAAATTTTTGAGTTATGGAAACTCAAGATGGGGGATCTGTTGGTGGATAAAGATCAATGGATCACAGTCGATCTAGGTACTAAACCAACGGGAGTGTCCGATGAAGAATGGAAGAAGTCGGATTGGAAGGAAAAGAGAAAAATATGATTATGTGTCTCAGATTCAGTATTTATGAATGTATTAGGGGAAGCTACGACACACGGTTTGTGGGACAAGTTAGGGACTTTGTACCAATCTAAGTCTCTAGTGAATAAACTATTCCTATGAAAAAAGTTGTATAACCTAAGGATGAAAGATGGAGACTCGGTGACAGAGCATCTAAATGCATTTAACATTGTGGTAAGTTAGTTATTGTATGTTGATATTAAAATTTTAGATGAAGATAAGTTCATTAGTTTGTTGTGTTCTCTACCAGATTCGTGGGACAATTTGGTTATTGCAATAGGTAGCAATGCAATTGCCTTGCAATTTGATGAAATAGTCTCATCCTTGCTGACATAGGAGATGAAATGGAAAAATATGGAGAGCCAGAATGGTGATGCCATGTCTGTATGAGGATGGTCCTAGAACAGAAACAAAAATAAGTTATCGAGTGGGAGATTTGAATCTAGAGGGAGATCTAAATCTCCAGAAAACCTGTAAAGGTGGTGTGCTAGAAATACGGAAAGGAAGGGCACTACAAAAAGCACTGTTAATCTAAAGCTCCTGAAAAAGGAAAGGGATTTGATGATGCTCCTTCTGTAGAGGTGAAAACCACCTCAGATGAAGGTGGGGATGTGTACTTGACTCAGGTGCATCCTTTCATTTCACTCCCCATACATAGTGGTTTTGTGAGTATGAGAAATATGATGGTGGTGATGTCTTCTTGGGGGATGATAAGAAGGCTAGAATCGTTGGTTGCAGAAAATTAAAGTTGAAGTTGCAAGGTGGAAGGATTAGAACACTTCTAGGTGTTCTGCATATTCTTGCATTGGCCAAAAATCTAATTTCTATAAACAAGATGGATGATGTAGGTGTAAAAATAGTGTTCAAGAAGGATACCTGCAAAATGGTTTGGGGATCACTGGTATTGATGCGGGGAGTTTGGATTGGAACTCTTTACAAGCTACATGGTAGCACTATTGTTGATGGGTGCAACAGTTCTTTGGTTCCTAAAAGTGGAGTAGAAAATCTAGTGGTATCTGGAGAAAAGACAATGCTATGGCATCAAAGGCTTGGACATATTATAGAGAAGGGCCTTATAATATTTCATGCTAAAGGTATGGTAGAAGGTATGAATAATGGCTCGTTGGATTATTATTTCTATGAAAATTGTGTATATGGGAAGCATAATCAGGTGAGTTTCCCTTCTGGTGGTAAGAGGGCGAAACAGAGATTAGAGCTTGTGCACAATGATGTGTTTGTACCTATGAAGGTTCCATGACTCGGTAAGTTTGTGTACTATGTATCACTTATAGATAACTTTTTCAAGGAATACATGGATATATTTCCTCAAGAAGAAATTTGAAGTTTTTGACAGGTTTAAAGAATTTAAGGCTTTCATGGAAAACTAGACAGACAATAATATAAAGGTGTTGAGGATAAATGAAGGTCGAGAATTTTGCAACAAGGAATTTGAAGAATTTTGTAAGAAGTGTGGTATAGCACGACAAAAGACTACTCCATACACACTTGAGAAAAAATGGAGTTGCAGAAAGAATGAACAACACGTTGATGGAAAGGGCAAGAACCATGCTCAGTGGTGCTAAGTTATGACAGGAATTCTGGGCAGAGGCAGTGGAGACAACATGTAACTTGGTCAATTGATCACCTTCATCAACATTGGAGGATAAGACTCCACACGAGGTATGGACTACTAAGAAACCCTCTCTTTCACATCTGAGGGTCTTTGGATGTGATGCATATGTCATTGTTCCAAAGGAGAAAAGAACCAAGTTGGATAGTAAATCTGAAAAGTGCATCTTTATTGGGTATAAGGATGGTGTAAAGGGCTATAAGCCTTGGAACCCACTAGCAAGGAAGGTGAAAGATGTTATTAAACATGGAGTCTAACCAAAGGAACTTGAGAAGATAGAGTTTGAGCTTAAGGAGGAAGAATCAGAGGCTACAACAGAAGAGGAATCAGAAGATGAAGAGCCACAAAATATAGGTGTGAGAAGATCAATTCGAGAAAGAAGGAAACTAGAAAGGTATAATCCATCTTCTTTCTATTTAAAATTTGCTTTATCTATTACTGATGATGATCCTAGAACTATGAAGGAAGCAGTAGATTCAGAGGATGGAAAACTCCGGAAAGGGGCCATGGTTGATGAAATGGCATCTATGCACAAAAATGAGGCATGGGATCTGGTGGAGTTACCATCTGGAAGGAAACCCATTGGCAACAAATGGGTATTCAAGAAGAAGACAAATGCAGAAGGAAAGGTGGAGAAATACAAAGCTCAGTTGGTAGAAAAAGGTTATTCCCAGGTGTCAGGAATTGATTTTGGTGATATTTTTTCTCCTTTTTCCAAGGTAGTTTATATTAGATTAATTTTATTCGTTGCTTTTGCTTTTTATTTTGAGGTAGAACAGATGGACGTGAAGACAACACTTCTTCACTGGGATTTGGAAGAGGAGATCTACATGAAGTAACTTGAAGGCTTTGCGGTGAAGGGTAAGAAAAAACTGGTATGCAAGTTAAAGAAGTCGTTGTATGGGTTAAAACAATCACTAAGGATGTGGTATTAGAAATTTGATACATTTATACAGGGACTTGGCTTCACCAGAGGCAAAGAAGATCACTATGTGTATTTTAAATTAATTGGTGATGGTGTTATTTATCTGGTCTTGTATGTGGATGTTATGTTGCTGGTTGGAAATGACAAAGAAATTATCAGGATTTGAAGACCCAATTGTCCTCCAAATTCGACATGAAAGATCTTGGTGTTGCAAACTATATTTTGGGCATGGAAATTAAAAGAGATCGGAAAAAGAGGAAGATTTGGTTAAACCAGAGGAAGTATGTCGAGACAATACTGCAGAGATTTAATATGCATGATAGTAAGCCGGTGAAGGTTCCAGTTCCCGTTGGTGTAAAGTTATCTGTTGAAAAATGTCCCAAGACACAAGAAGAGGAAGAGGACATGTCTTTTGTTCCATATGAAAGTGCAGTCGATAGCCTGATGTATGTAATGGTCTGTATTAGACTAGACATTGCACATGCAATGGGAGTATTGAGCAGGCTTATGTCAAAAACAAGAAAGGAGCATTGGATAACACTGAAGCAGGTTTTCAAGTATTTGTGTGGCACTAATGATTATGCTTTGTGCTATCAAGGAAGACCAGGATTGGACAGAGTTTTGCATATCCATGGCTTTGTTGATGCAGACTAGGCTGGAGATCTGGATTAGAGAAGATCTACAAGTGGGTATGTGTTTAACCTATTTGGAGGTGTAGTCAGTTGGATGAGTAAGAAACAATTTGTAGTGGCATTATCAACTATAGAGGAAGAATACATGATAGCCACTCATGCAAGCAAGGATGCAGTTTGGTTGCAGAGATTGCGTTCAAGTATGGGGTTAGTATAGGGAGCTATAACAATAGACTGTGATAGCCAAAGTGTAATTTTCTTGGCAAAGAACCTTGCTTATCATTCAAAGACAAAGCACATTGATGTTCAGTATCACTTTGTGAGGGATATGATAGAAGACAAAAAGGTGTTTCTGGTGAAGGTGGACATTTTGAAGAATACTGTAGATGCATTGAAAACATATGTGAGCTCTAAGAAGTTCTCTTGGTGTAGAGAAACAATTGGCATTGTAGGGGCTGGATAAATGACTAAGCTCTTGTGTCGCCCCCTGTGGAAAGAAAACAACAAGTGGGAGAGTTGCGTTGTGTTATATTCTTTCCACAACTAGCTCCCCTAGTTAACTGGGGGGTTAAAGTGGGGGCGAAGACCCCCCTTCATTGAGTCGATTGCGCAGCGGGGGGGTCAAAGGGGGTTTGAGGGGGGTGGGTAGTCCCCCTCTATGGGGTCCAAGGTAGTGCCTTGGGGAAATTTTTTTTGGACCCTATATTAGGTGGGCGGACCTACCTATGGTTTTGTGCATGGTTTTTGCACATGGTTTTGGACGCGATGGTTTTCAGTCCATGGTATTGGATGATTCAAAATGTATATGTGTGTGTGTGTGTGTTGTAACATTTAAAGGAACATAATGAAAAATCAAGCTGGTAGTCCTGATTTTGGGATCTAGGGGAAAATCTTTGTATATATGTGTTTTATGTGTTATGCTCTCGCATTTTTTATTTTCTATGTTTTAGAATTCGTATGCAGGTAATTTCTGTATGGGGTTAAAACCTACAATTATGTCATTTAGGCCTCCTCCACTAGGTCGACCTCGAGGAACACAAGTCGGCCTAATTGGGAGGAATAATCCACTATATAATGGCAACAAATTTACCTCATTTGAAGTTCCAACTAAGAAGTTTGATCTGCAGTAGCTGGAGGCAGAAGAGAAGAATGAAATTCCCAAGAAGAAAGAGAAAACCCTAGAGATGAAGGAGACATTTGTCAAGCAAGAATAATCTATTTTCTCTCTCTTTGAGTCACATGTGTGAAATTTTGAAGTTGTTGGGGAGGCCAAAATTTCGATTCTACAGTAGAGATGAAATTTTGGAAGCTGAGGGCTGAAATTTTGTATTGTTTCTAGGTTGGAACTAGGAGGCAAGAGGAGACTACCAAAGTTTGCAAAATAATCTAGGAAGGCTAACTTAGTGGAGGGGGAGGCATTTTAATTAGGTCTAGCTTCTTGGTTTGTATCAACTTGATTTGAATCTATTAGTGGAATATTTTGACTAGGTTTTCCCCTATAGAGGGATTTTAGCCCTTGTTGAGTGCCTATATATGTTGTCGTTGATCATCATGTTTTGATTTGATTATTGCTTGATGAAAACAAGATAAAAGAAGAATATAAAGAAAGTTAACAAGACTAGAAGAATATCACAAGTAATTATCAACATAATAGAATCTTTCTTCCTTTCCGATTTTCTAACATGGTATCATATCTTAGGTGAAGGAGGAAAGAAAAAGATAGCTTGAATATCTGTTGAAAGAAGTTTTAAGGAGGAAGGAACTAAAAAATATCAATAAGGAAAGGATCATAAAAGAAGAAAATACTTCTATCTATATCAAGTGGAGGAGATATTATAAATTCTATGGAAACCTTAATGAAGACATAAAATAAGCTAGAACGAGCCTCCAAATATAGGGCATGGAAGAAGGGGGTGGATCTTATTCTTGCTACGCATAAAGTTTTGGATTTTTCTCAAGAAAAAGTTAAGAAACCTACAGATGATGGAATAAAGAAAAAGTACATGGAAACTAACATCTTCGCCATGAATCTAATAGTATATAGGGTGAAGGCTCTAATACCATACATATCCAATATAGACTCTACATAATAAATGTATGAAGCCCTCTCCAAGTTAGAGTTTACCATCAAGAACATTGATCAGGTAGCTAGTCTCAAGAATGAACAAAAATAATAAACATGACAAAATATAATACTATATAATCATATTTTATAAGGATCTCTAGAATAAGATATGAAATCCAAGCTATTGATGAAGTTGTGCCAAATAAAGAACTCGTGATTGTTGCACTACTAGGTCTACCAAAATGTGGAGCTCTTTTGCATCAAGAATTCGTAGTTGGAAAAATGCTTCAACCATTGAACAAATGTGGAATGCATGCAATCAAGAAGAAGCATGCATCTCATTAATAAGTAACAAAAAGGAGGATGAAGAAAACAAAACTTCAAATGCCTACTTTTCTCATCACAAGAATAAGGGAGTATACAAGAAGTTCAAAGGACCAAAGAAGAAGGTTTATCTATCAAAGATTGAATGCTACAATTGTCATAAGATGGTACACTACAAAAGTCAATTTTCTGAAAATCCAAATAGGAAGAGAGAGAGAACATGTAAATGTTTTCGATGAAGCTCCACCCAAGAAAAATAAGACAGAATAATCTGAAGTCAAATACTTATACCATTAAGTCTTCTTTTACATATCCTTCTAAGTTGACTATTTTAAGGTTGTTGTTGTTGTTGTT
>APFE030355844.1:47965-58781 GCA_000404065.3 Pinus taeda
GGGGTATGAGGCATACCTGTAACCCTACTTTATGGGGTTTGGGGCAGCGCCCCATAAAATTTTTGTTTTTGACCCTATGATAGGTTGGGCGGACCCACCTATGGTTTTGTGCATGATTTTCACACATGTTTTTTGGACGCGATGGTTTTCGGTCCATGGTATTGGACGCGATGGTTTTTCAGTCCATGGTATTAGATGCTTTGACATGTATAAATATGTATTATAACATTGAAAGGAACATAATGAAAAATCAAGCTGGTAGTCCCAGTTTTGGGATCCAGGGGAAATCTCTGTGGATATGTGTTTTATGTGTTATGCTCTTGCATTGTTTATGTTATGTGTTTTAGAATTTGTATGCAATTAATTTATGTACGGGGTTAAAACCTACATTTGGTATTAGAGCAGTTTTGGCTTCAAGGGGATGCCTTTGTTGCTCAGGGGTTTCACTCGGGTCTGTGGTAAACCCCGTTCAGTGGGAGATCTGTGAGATTGATTCTGGTGGTCAAAGAAGATGGCGAGCAGTGGAAAGATAGAGATCAAGAAATTTAATGGTCAGAGTTTTGAGTTGTGGAAACTCAAGATGGAGGATCTGTTGGTGGATAAAGATCAGTGGATCGCAGTAGATCTGAGTACTAAACCAACGAGAGTGTCTGATGAAGAATGGAAGAAGTTGGATCGAAAGGAAAAGAGCACAATACGATTGTGTGTCTCGGATTCAATATTGTTGAATGTATCAGGGGAAGATACGATGAAGGATTTGTGGGAAAATTTAGGGACTTTGTCCCAATCTAATTCTCTGGTGAGTAAATTGTTCCTGCAAAAAAAACTGTATAACCTGAGGATGAAAGATGGAGACTCGATGACAAGGCATTTGAATGCATTTAATATTGTGGTAAGTCAGTTAGCACTTGTTGATATTAAAATTTTAGATGAAGATAAGTGCATCAGTTTGTTGTGTTCTCTACCAAATTTGTGGGATAGTCTAGTTATTGCAATAGGTAGCAATGCAATTGCCTTGCAATCTGATGAAATAGTCTCATCCTTGTTGATGGAGGAGATGAAACAGAAAAATATGGAGAGCCAGAATGTTGATGCCTTGTCTATATGAGGATGGTCCCAGAACAAAAACAAATGATGGTGATGCCACGTGTCACTGTTTCAACCTTTAGATCTGAAAACTATGCACAAAAAACTACAGTCCATCCTATTTCTATAACTTTTGATGAAATTTCAATCTGTTGCTTAGAGAGAAATTTATGATGATTTTCCCAAGGTCACATGTTTAGGATGTAATTTGGGTGTCTGCAAAACCCCTAACTTCCTCAGATCATATATCCGAAAATATAGTGAGACAATATATGAAATTTGGACCCCAGATTCAGAATGCTCTCTTCTCAAATGGGTTTTTTCTTTAGCTTTTGAAACTTCGTAGAGAAAAGGTTATAACGAAAATACCACGATGACCTGATGAAATTATGGAGCTTGCAAAAACCCTAACTTCCACAGATCATATCTCTGAAAATATAGTGAGACAAGATCTAAAATTTGGAAACAAGGTTTAGAAAGATTTCTTCTCAAAGGGGTTTTTTTTGTAGCTTCTAAAACTTCGCAGAAAAAATTATAGCGAAAATACCACGATGACCTATTTGGAGCAGCAAAACCCTAGAATCCAAAGCTCTGATACCAAATGTTATGAAACCAACTCACAAAAAGATAGAAAAGATAGATCAACGCTTTATAAATAAGCCTCTTTGAGGGGGCATCCTTCTTTACATTACACAAATGAACAATTCTTGGATGATACAAATGACAAGACCTCCTTTCTATATATAGGAGTCTAAGGGGTCATAATATAATCGAAGCCGACATAACAATAATAATGTAAGGGCACAATAATAACAATAGTGGGCTTCTATGGGGCACAATAATAACAATATGGGGACTACAAGGGTACAAAAATATAATAAGGGGGTTGTACTAATAACAATAAGGCATTACACTAGTAGTACAGGGGCCTAACACACCTCAAAATCAATTGGCTAGGGAGGGATAGTTATGGGATAGGACCATACAAATGGGTAGGGAAACTAATTCCTTTACCTCTTGAGGGATTGTTCACTATGAGTCATACACCCCTCAAAGAGTTCCAGAACATGTATAATCCAACAATAACAGAAGAAAAAATAAAAAAAATAAAATAAAAAAATGAAAACGAAATATTTCTTCACCTTACACCCAATGTGACCTCATGCTTAACTCCTAGGTTAGAGAAGTTTCCCAATAACGATTTATACGATAACAGATTTTTCTCACTCTTTAGTGGTTTTCTAGTTTTAGTTTTGCAGCCTTGAAGTGTTTTATTTGCAATCTTATTTGAAGGCCCTACACCCTATTCTATGTCAGTTTTCTATAAACAAAAATATATAAATAACTTCTATTAGAACTGAAATTTTAGTTTTTTTATTACTCAAACATAATGTGATACAACTAATGTGGTGTTTATAAGAATTTGACCAATCCCTGAAATGCACACTATATGTGATATGCACTTTATTTTCAATTTGATGAAAAATAGTTAAGGGAACCAGGTAGGGATATTTTTCTTTTCGTAACAAAATACACCTCACAATCTCTCAATAGTCACTCATTACATTCAAATATTCAAAAGAAGCTAAGCATTATTTCCTTCTTTTCAATCCAAGATCGCCAAATATAATTTGCAATCTGTAGGCATTCAAAGGAACCAAAATAAATATTTCATAATAAGTTATATGGAAAACAAAGGCACACAAATAAGAGGTGAAGAAATTTTAAATTTGCAATATAATGAGGCCAACTAAAGAGGTTGTTAGTGGTAGCATTCTTAGCAAGTGTGTAAAAATAAAACCTTTACTACTGTGACCAAAGTAGCCTAATATAAAATAGATAATAAACTCCAAAAAATCTATAATATCTAACAAGAGGTTCCAAATCTGAATGGTAAATTATTAATGGAAATCCATCTAATAAAGCAAGCATAATTTGAAAGCATATACTAAGCATTGCAGTGATGAAACCCAATGGAAAGAAAATATTATTAATAAAAATGATAAATAACACCTGAGGAGTGTAAGAGATCTAACTTGGGTCAAATACACTCCTCCTCTGTGGGAGGGTTCTTTAGTGTCTCATGCATTGCAAAGAGCTACTTCTCTCTCTCTTTTGTGAGAAAGTGGCCAATGGAATGGTAAATGAGAAAGTGTGAAAACAAAGGGTTCAAATGCTATAAGATCAAAATGACCATGAAGTTTTTTGTAGTAACCATGAATTCTTGTCCCGACCTTTGAAATTTGTGTCCTGACATTTAATTTTTATAAAATAAATCATGGAAAACTAAAGGTTCATACCTCCTCTTCTGTCATACCCAATGACGTGGGAAATCGAGACATGGCAAGATGTTAGTGGCAGACAGAGTCATATGGAGCCACAATGGTGTGATGATGTCATCATGCAAAAGTTTAAAGACATGTAGCACCAATAGGGACATGACATGTGGCAAGCAAATTTGGCACTTTTGGGTGTCCAAGTGGGCCAAAAAATAGGGACACTTGGCACCACTTAGGAAGCAACATGTGGAAGTGAGCATACAGGTGGAAAAAAATCTAGAAGAGGTGTAGAGTGTATGGACACATAACCCTAGAGGTATGACCTCGATGATTTCAAAAGGGCTTGAGTTTAAATCTCCATGGTGAGTAAGCAGCAGCACACGGTGACAGACAAGTCATCCAAATAATTTTCCTAATGGTCTATGTTTTTAGTTGGTGCCATAGGGACACATCAACCATGTGGATTAACCCTTATGGGATCCAAAGGTGCACCAAGTTATATTTTTTGGGTGACGAGATGTTGAGAGGATGTGGTAGATGACATAACAAGCTCAGTGGCCAAAAGAAACAATTGATTGGTGCAAGTTAGCACGATGATCAAGGTACGATACATAACCCCAGTGATTCTATCTCGATGGGATACATAGGTGTTGCAAATTTTAACGTCAAGTAGATGAGGCTGAGGTTGGAAATTTGATGGTAAATCAAATTATGCCAGTTAACAAAAAGGAAAGCCCAAGGAATGTTTATGCAGTGATTTTCATGTGTTTTATGACCAAGGACCTACGATCTTGTTGTAATAAAAGGAGGTATTAAGGACCTATTTCAAAAGGGATCAACATTGAGTTTGGATTGGTGGGCCTTATGATTCGCGCTCAGGCTTTCATGATTAAGCAAGCATTGCAGGCATGTACCATTAGGCCACTTTACCTTATAATGAGGCAAGTATGGGCTTAACTCTGTGGGCATATGGATATGAACAGGTCGACAACTATTTTATAACTATGTGATATAATTGGCGATTATGCAAAAAAAAAAATATTCACCATCCTTGGATGAATGGCTTAGCAGTTATTTTAGCACTATGTGCTATATTTGACAATTATGCTAAGAATGGAAACTCACCATAACTAGATTTAAAATGACATGAACGATTTGATAACCATTTAACATTGTGTGTTATATTTGACAAAGATGAAAATTAATGGTAATTGCCAAG
Organism: Pinus taeda; assembly: GCA_000404065.3. Taxonomy (NCBI): domain Eukaryota; kingdom Viridiplantae; phylum Streptophyta; class Pinopsida; order Pinales; family Pinaceae; genus Pinus; species Pinus taeda. The sequence goes on from APFE030355844.1 coordinate 52,550, forward strand.
AATAAAAAAATGAGGCTGAGAGGACCATGAGTAGTAGAGTAAAGTTAATGGAGCCTGCTTCAAATAGAACAAGTCAAACTTGAGTGTCTCTACACTCCATGAAGAATTAAATGACATAAATAGTTGTGGAAGTAATGGAGATTTTACCACAGCAAAGTAAGTCATGCTAGAGTACTTTTTGATCATAGTGAGAAATCCGTGACCCTGGTATCTATACAATAGGTCTAAAAAGAGAAATAATGGAGAACCATGTTGTTTGTGTAGGAACAATTTAAGGGTGGTACTCCTTGAGTCTACAGGTGGACTAAGATTTGACTATCAGGATGGAAAAACACTCCAAACCCCATTACTTGAATTATCTTAGTTGTAGTGTTGAGAATCACAATGTAATAGAATGATAGTGAGCTATAGTGTAGTACACTCTCAGGTAGTGTGGATGTGTAGAATTTCCTACATCATTCCCTGTGCAATAGAGGAACAAAATTGAGGACTATAATTTGTTGGAATAAGGAGTTACTTGGGGGGGGGGGGGGGTGGTGAATTGGTAATAATGAGGTTCTTAAAACTTTAAGTACACATCTTTAATTTTTTTCACTATTGTCGGTTACTTGTGATAACATTCATCCACGATACAAATGAACAACAACATAAGGCATTCAAATTTACATACAATCAATCAGATGAGCATCATACATATATTGACACAAATATTTTTTACGTGGAAACCCAAAGGGAGAAAAGCACCATTCTATTTCTTATGATGATGTAAATTAGGCAACTACTTAATTACATCAATTTGTTTGTGAGCACCCACTTACAGGAGGCACCAACCCCTTTAAGATAGCAGGCCACTATTTCCTAAGAGGCACCAATCTCCTATGAATGTAGGAAACTGCCTGTTCTAGCCATTCTTCTACTTTTCATAAAATTTTCAAATTGAAAATAAAGGCAAATGCATATACATATAAATACAAATCTTGTCTGCTCTAGTACCAGTTCCTTTCCTTCAACTCCCCATTTCTCCTTCGAGTTATACTCTCTAGTACTCAACCATCTTAGGTCTCGACCTTGTGATACACCTTATATCAGTGTCGCTTAGCTCAGTCACATATCCACAACACTGCACTCTGTAACTCTCAATAATTTTACATTCCCCTATTGCATAACTGTTCTCCACTATTTTTTTCCAATGTTGTGTTATGACCGATGTTGTCTTTGTTGTCTCTGTACCCAATAGTGTGCTACAACATGGTATGGTCTGTTGTTTCTCAATCAAGTTTCTTTCACACTTCATCAAGGCTCCCCATTCTGTTGTAATGTGTGTTCTCAGTCACGATGGTTTATTTAATGTAGAGGATGAACTTTTGAGTGATTCCCTATGGAAAGAATTAATTCTCAGTAAAACCATGCACTCCATACAGATGTTCCATGCGTACAAACTGATCCTAGTGAACAACTTGTACCTGAGGCATGGATTTCTTGTTTCAAGTCAAGCTCTTCTGCGCCCATTCATCTTTTTAATTTAATTCTTCATGGCATGCAAGAAATATTGGGGAAAGCTAGTTTTCGTTTGATCTAGACCCATTAAAATTTCTCTACAAGCCAAGGTCCTGATCGCCTTGTCTATGTTCTCTACAATCGCCATTAATACTAACACTAGCTATGATCCTATACCATAGTTAATGAAGTCACCAATAACACAGGATTACCATGAAAAACTAATTCTTGGGAACACCTTTCAATGTCGATCAGGAGATTGTGAGTCAGCCTGATCAGCCTGCTTGTGCACCCATATTAGCCTCAACTCCTAACTTGCTCATAGGCCTGACTAGGGATCTTTTCCACTATTTTGGGCTCTTTTTATTTATTCAATGTCGATAACTGAATATACTGGAAAAAAAATCACAAAACAAGCCCTTGGCACAAACTTCGAGGTTCTATGAAATCATCAGTGTATTTTATGCTGGCATCATCTGGGCCACATGGCCACTTCTATATTGTGACACGTGTCACCTAAATTTGGTCCACTAGGCCAAAAACAAATGTTGAAACTCTTGCCATGTGTCCTTCGTACTTCCACATCATGTTGACATCATCTACCATGTTTCTAAAAACACACCACTGCGAGCCAATCACAATCTACCATTTGTTTGCATGTAATGGGTCCCACACAAGTCGAGGGTTAGTAGTCAAAGCTTTGTTCTTCCTCCTAAACTTGGATTCCCTGCCCAACCCTGGTTGATCCTACTACTAACTAATGACTTGGATCTAGTCCCACACAAGTCGGGGTTTGGGGCTTTGTTCTCTTACAGACTCTGCTACACAGCCCAACCTTTGACTACGCCCCATTCACCTAAGTCCTAACCTTAGTTCAAAATCTACCTAAGTCCTGAGTGAATGAGATTTTCTGTCTACCAGCTTCAAATAAGTATAACTCCTGATCCAAAAGGCCTTTTCTAGAGTCCAACATAGGTCCATTAGAAGGCTCTTCCAGAGCACTATCTGACTATGCCATAACCAAGAGCATTTGAGCTAAACTCATGGGGCAGAAATAACTCCAATGTCTAGGGCTCCCTAGCTATCATAGCCATATTTTTATGGCTTCTCCAATAAACCTGATACTATGATGATGCTCTATAGAATACTGCAACAGCCATGGGACTCCCTTGAACAACATGCTCAGTAATGCCACCAAGTGTTTCCTCTATCTTTAGTGCTAGTCCAGTTGACATCAATTCCAACATAGTGAGTGCCATCAACCTTCTAGACATTTACAACTATCCAACATAATTATGCGAGGTGGTTATTGTAGCAGTGCGTTTAAGCATTGTAGAGAATTGTTTGGAGAGATTTGTTTGTGAGTGAATGATACTAAGGAAGGTAAAGAGTGCCTGAGCCTAATGAAGGATGAGTGCTACTAAGAAAGGCCAAGTGAGCCTATGGAGTGTGTTGTTGAATAGTGGGAAGAATCAGTAGAGTGAAAAGTGTTGTGTGGGTTGAGTAAAGTGAAGGATGTTGAGGAGAATAGAGAGTTGAAATTAGGCTAAGTGAGAGCCATTACAAAGAGTAGTAAGTTTCTTCCTGAGTGTGGGTTGGAGCCTACAAAACATGGATTTGAAGCTTCCATGTTAGTGGATTCCTAAAGGAGGGCTTGGAGGTCGATGCTTCTTGCAAGTTTTGCTTGTATAAATCCATAAAGTTGGTGCTTCATGGTAAGTTGATCAGGTGTATGCAGAAGAGGTGGTTAGTGATTCTTGTTAGTGGGTGCTAGTAAACAATCGAAGGGAGTTGGTTCTTCCTTTGAGTGGTGGCTCATATAGAGAGATGATTTAATATAGAAGGAGCTAATATTACATCATAATAACAAACCGATTGGTGGTTTCTGCCTTTTGGGTTTCCACGTTAAATATCTATGTCTATATGTGTATGTTGCTAATGTTGATGGTGTGTATTCGTGTGTTTATTCATATTGTTGCTACATGATATCTTGTTGATGGTTCACATGAATGATTGCCACAATTAAATGAAAATATAAATTAGCTTTAAATTAAAATTAGCCTTAATATTGATTCATCTGCCCCCACCCCCCCTTCTCAGTATTGGCATTGTTTCCAAAAAAATTATCATTGGCCATGGCTTCATCTTCATAAGAATTTAGTCTTGAGAAGAAATCTACATAACATTTTCCTTACCAGGCTTGTCGACTAGTATTAGATCGAACTATTGCAATAATAACCATATGATAATCCTAGCATTAATATCAAGTTTATTCGTCAAATATTTGATAATAGCATGATTAGTGTGTACAAAATCTTGATATCAATGACGTAATGCCTAAATTTATTAAGAGTATGGACACAACTAGAAATTCCTTTTCAATTACAATTTAATTTAATTATGCAAGCAATCAACTCTTACTAATAAAATAAGTTGCATAAGGAATATTTTCTTGTTATTGATCAAGCACTGCCTCAATATCATTGTCTAAAGCATTAGTGTAAATGTGGAAAGATAAGGTACAATTAGGACCTTGTATGACAGTTGATGATATGATTTTTTCTTTAATGCAATCAAAATATTCTTGACACTTATATGACCAACTAAAATTAGAATTCTCAACCAACAATGAAAATAAAGGAGAAGAAATGTTGTTGAAATTTTTAATGAAATTCCTATAGTAGCATGCATGACTAAATAAATTTCTAATGTCTTTCTTCTTTTAAGAAACATGAAGGTATTTGATGATTTTTACCTTTCTTGGGTCTTCTTCAATTCCTTTTGGGGATAGGTAATGCCCTAAGACAACTCTTCCACTCATAAGTGGCACTTAACATGAATTAGTGAGAGATCCATTTCTTCACATCTATAAAGAACCTTAGCAACACTAGTGAGAGATTCCTAAAAAAGGTGTAAAGTTATTCATATAAAGCTCCATAGAGTCATGAATAAAATCTAAAAATATGTTAAGGACCATTAATTGAAATGTGGCAGGAGCATTACATAAGCCAAAGGGGAGAAATTTGTAGGTGAAGGTTCCCTAGGGATATGTAACAATGATTTTATTTGTTCCTCGTGACTTATTTTTATTTGGTTATATCAACTAAATCCATCCAAAATTTGAAATAGTAATAATATTAATAAAATCCTTGCTAAAACATATAAAACTTGGTCAATGAAAGGAAGGATGAAATTGGTAATTTATAGTGGCTTTATTTATTTCCATAAAACCCACACATATTCTCCATTTATCATTTTTTATGAACTCACTATCAAAAATAGGATGAATAATCCTAGCATTGAAGAGTTTTTGTAATTATTTTTAACAATGACTTGTAATGCAGGTTTCATTCTTCTTTGCGATTGAAAAATGGATTTACAATATTCTTTGATGTAAATGTGTTGAATACAAATAAATGAATGGATCTGTTTCATGTCCCTCTAATCCAAATCAAAAGTTGAAATGTTCCTTTTCAAAACAATTACCATCTCTTGTTCTTGATTAGTACTGAGAGAGATGTTGATTTTTACTACTTTTGAGAAAAAAAATTCCACTATTTTGGTGATGTTATTGCTAGATCCAATAGTGAATAATTATGCCCAAAATTTTTCCTTTAAGTTGCTCAGTTGTCTTAAAGTTTCATCATTATATATGTCATAAATTCTCATAATAGTAAGGTATTGATTTTGTAGAAAATTGGAGCTAAACTCATCTTCATTAGCTTACTTGTTTCTAAGAGCTTCCTAAATCATACAAATAGGATAGGTTGATGTATGGATGAGGCCTTCTTCTTCTTCATCTTCCATCCAAGAAGGAATATATGCTTCAACCAAGGGTTAAGAAGGAGGGTATAGTACAAGTTGTTTTTGGGACTTCCCATTAGTGATAGTCATATTACCAATCATACATTTGATATAAGAATTTGTTGTATCCAACCAAGGTCTTCCTAGAATGAGTGGATATCCGTTAAACTTGCTTTTTGGTTGCAAGGGTAGGAAATCAATAGTATACTCCTAAAAGTCAATAGAGACCATAACATCTTCTATCATACCCTTAGGTTTCATCGTTGACTTATCCACAAGTTTCAATGGTATATCAGTTTACCTTAGAGAGTCTTAAAGGTTAAAATTCATCATAGTTTCCTTGGTCATAACGTTGATACTAGAATCTAATTGATCCGAATGGAAAATGGCATTAGCTCATGGTATTCATCCACCCATATTATTCATCCACCCATGGAATTTACCCATGGTATTGTAAGTGGCATCCACCCATGGTAATCATTCACTCATGGTATTTTCCCATGGTATTGTGACATCCACCCATGGAATTGACCGGTGGTATTGTAACTAAAAAATACTATAAGTAACAAGTCACATTTTGTAAAAGGACAGATTGTCCGCCACAATGTAGCCTTTACAGTTATTATCGGTTTTAATAAAAAGTTACTTTGTGGTTTTGTTTATTGGGCATTCTCCTCTTTTTCTTCTGGCAATTCAAGTTTTCAGATCTTGGGGGTCTCTACCCAAGACCCATTTCAATCTTTCAGATCTTGCCTTCCCCCCAAGATCCGGATCAATGGTATCAGAGCAGGTTATGATTCCATGGGAATGAGGGTTTGATGCATATTTCAGTTTCAAATTTTGCAGCAATATTTAACAAACTTAAAGCATGTGCTATGTCCTCCACATAACACTTTCTTGGGCCAAGCAGGAATATTTTTTTTTTTTCATT
>APFE030355844.1:59567-89860 GCA_000404065.3 Pinus taeda
TGACATCCACCCATGGAATTGACCCGTGGTATTGTAACTGAAAAATACTATAAGTAACAAGTCACATTTTGTAAAAGAACAGATTGTCCGCCACAATGTAGCCTTTACAGTTATTATCAGTTTTAATAAAAAGTTTCTTTGTGGTTTTGTTTATTGGGCATTCTCCTCTTTTTCTTCTGGCAATTCAAGTTTTCAGATCTTGGGGGTCTCTACCCAAGATCCATTTCAATCTTTCATATCTTGAGGGCCTTCCTCCTAAGATCCGAATCACTAATTTATTCAAAGTTTTCTGGACTAGGATTTGGTTAATAAGGAAATATACAATTGGGCTATGTGCATCCAAATACTTAGGCATAATGGATCCCAACTTAGGTTGGACAGGGAGTATCGGAGTCATGTGGCTTTTAGGAGTTTCAACTACTCTCAAGAGTCTCTAAGTATCTTTCTAGATTACACCAAGGAAACCTATCCCCTTTCCCAAATCCACCTACTTTTGTCGAGAACAAATCATGTCACAAGGTCACCCTTTCTTTCCTTCTAGGGAGTTCTTTCATTTCCCCACCCGTTAGAATGATGTAATGGAATGAATGGAATAACACTAAAATTATCACTTTTATGCACGTCCCTTTTTTCAACTTCTTTTGAAACATGTGCACATGAATCCATGAAGTCGAAAAATATTAGATAAATCTAGATCAAGTTCCTTCAAAAAACCCCAGTTCACTCACTGAGGAAGTGCCTAATTATAAGGATATTGACAAAACCCCTCCTTTAGATAAGAAGGAAGAATAGGCCAGTCCAAAGGAAGAGAAGGAGGTCAACCTCTCATCTTATTCTCCTTCCTATTTAGATATTCTAAAAAGAAATCAACGGTCTTCTCCTCCATTAAAAAGAAGTAGAAAATATCAAGGCAATAAATCCTCAAAATCTGGTGCCTATCATTCTTTAGCCTCCGGTGGTTCTAGTGAAGGGGTCAATTTTGATTAAATCTTGGAAATGTTTTGTTTTTGCACCATCTTGTGTAAGAGATTTGTAAGAACCCACTCATGTTCTCAAAGAAGTAGTAGACTAAAATCTCATAAGGTTTAACATTAGATCTACCCTTATTTTTTGGGGAGGAGAATTGGTTTTATCCTTTTTTAGAATCATTGGAAATGTTTTCTTTATGGTATTGATTTTAATGTACTTTAACCGAGTCTTTTTGACCTCAATTTTTTACTTTATTTTTATATATATCAAAATTAAATTAATTTTAAAAAATTAAGTTTAATATGTTTGCTGAATAGAAAACCTTAAAAAAAAATAAGAAAACATATTGATTTTCACAAAATGGAGTATTTCATAGAATGGGGTATTTCATTCTCAAAATATCTTTGAGAAAGATAAATTTTATTGATTTTCATAGATTGATATGATTAATATTCATAAACATTGACCCAAATTTTCCAAAAAACCTGAAGCTACGCTCAATCTAGAAGGAATTTACCATAATTTTGATACTTTCTGGGAATTTGACCATTGCTTACATTGGCACTAACCACAAATAATGTAATTGTAATCCCCTTGCTCTAGATTTTACAAAATTACCAATCAAACCATATGGAATCTCCAATGTATACTTGGAATGGAAAAACAACAAAGTGAAGAGAATAAATTAAATACAAGTGGAGAAAAAAATCAAAATACTTGTCTTTGAATATCAATTGTGTGGCATAGAATTATGCAGAGAAAAATATTTATGAAATGTTACAATGATATAAGCTCAATTTGAACATTCACACAAAGTGATAATGTGGTTGATTCCAAAAAAAAATTCCTATAAAGCACTTTCATGCATATTTTTACACATATATTTCAACAAACTCATCTCCATTATAGCTTGTTCCCAGTTGTAAAAGAACCCAATGAAGAAAGAAACTTCTTTGGAATTCAAAATAACAAAAAATAACCTTCAAATAACAAAAAAAAAATGAAATCACTTGTAATTTATGACAAAAAGAAAACATCATAAAGATTTTCAATAACTCATAAATGTGTTAACTTGTAATGCTTGATTGGTTAATGAGCGTTGGTTTATCACACAATACTTACCTTTGGCATATAAAGATTGAAATCATCTCTATTCTAGTTGGATCTTATCTAATTCTATGATGTCCCCATTTTTATTTTCCTTTATAGTGCAGCTAGGATGTGTTTATAGGTTATGTGATGGCTAGGCCGCAGGAGCGTGATTACATCACTAGGCATCCTAAGGGAGTTTTAAGGAGTTTTTATGGGATCCGATGGAATTATCTAGGCATATTCTATCATCTGCACAACTTTCTTTTCGTTCCGTTGCATTTCAACAACTTTCAAAAAATAACATTATTATGGGGCCTAACTTAATTAATTATGCTTGAGGTGGCATTCTAAGAATATTAATTGATGGAACACCTCAATGTAATAGCTCGTTGGAACTAGAATGAGAATACATACACGATGGGATGTTGAGAAGTGACTTCCTATGGCCGAAGAGAGTATGGTGAGTGATTTACCATTTTCCTTAATTAAAAATGACTTTAACTGGTCATTTAATTAAGGGAAAATAATTAATAGGAGCAAAACATCCAAAAGTAACTTAAGTGAAACAAAATAGAATTAAAAAGTCACTTAATATATTCAATGGAGGGGCTTCTAAAATAATAATAAAATAATAAAATAAGATGTTTCTAGAGGCTTGGAGATCTATCCATCATATCTATAAAAGAGGAAGAGGAGATCATTTGGAGACATCTTGAATTTGAGCATTGTCTTGTGTGAGAGGTTTTAGACCATGGTTCTCTACTTAAATAACCTAGGATGGAAAGCCTTGGGTGATTTTAGTGAGAATGGGCGAGTAACCATCTTTCCCCTTGGTGGATCCATTTAGGATTCACAGGTTGTACTCTTCAGTTGAAGTGATCCTGGGAGGTCGCCATCAGTTTATAGCAAAATATTTTGAGGTCTTCTGTGTTATTGTCTTTTCTATTGAGTTAGCATGTAACTCTTCTCTTATATTATGATAAATAAAGTGGATATTTCTTGCATTTGTTTAATGCCTATTATGAGATTGTAGATTACATATTTATAGTTTGTTGTCAATTTTGTGGATTAATTTGTGAAATTTGCTTATGAAATTTGTGTTGTTAATTTACGAAGCAATTTTCTCCAAATTTATAATTTGGAACATTACGGTGATATCAGAGCATGATTTTGGCTAGTTGTGCATCAAAATCAAAGTTATCATATTGTCATATTGTTCCTGAAGAATAAAGGAGCCATGTGTGTGGATTAAAATTTTTAATCTATTTTCCAGAAAATAATTGTTGCAAATGTGTCAAAAAAAAATTGTTAGACAATATTTATTGCAGGCCTGAAATTATTTTGCTTGGCCAAAATTATTTTCCTCGATTGAATTTATCTTTCTGGACCGAGATTATTTTGTTGGGAAAAATTATTTTGTTGGGTCAAATTTATCTTTTTGGACCGAAATTATTTTGTTAGGTCAAATTTATCTTGCTGGGACAAAATTATTCTAATGTGCCGAATTTCTCATGATGGGCCGAAATTATTTGTTAGGTTGAGTTTATTTGTTGGAGCCTAATTTATATTCCCACGCTTAGTTTGTTTTCCATAGTCATATTTATCTATTGGGGCTAAGTTTTTTTGTTGGGCCCAATTTATCTATCATAGCCAAGCTTATTTTCCAGAGGTTTGGCAGGAGAATTCTCAAATTTGAACCAGTGATTTTGTAGTGAATTTTCTGGAATAAAGTTTAGGAGCATTGTGGTACAAATTCATCTTATTTAGAGCATTATACAGATTTGGGTAGAGTAGGAACTCACACTGAATTGGTGCTTTCTATATCTACTGGAATCTACCCAATATATTTCTAGGTTTTTCTAGGTTTTGTGAGAGGAGTTCGTGGTTAAAAATTCAGAATTTTCTAGGCAATATTCAAGTTATTAATTAGCATTCCTTCAATAGTGCATTTACTGGTATACTAGATAATTCACACTACTTGGTGGGTTTTATCTTGGCTTGGAGTTAGGACAAACTATTTTTGGGTTTTTATGGGTTTGGCATTAGGAGCCTTAGATTAAATTCTCATAACTTTTTTAGTATTTCGAGTAGAAAAACCATTTCTTCTTCAGTAGCAACAAAAATATATTTTGGGCAGTGGTTGCTACTTATTTGGGTCTACTTATTTTCACCTTTGTTTTTCATGCATGCAGTGTGGTATCAAATTCATTTGAGAATTATAATTCTCTCAAGCATTTTCCTCTCATACTTATTTATGGTACATGTGTTTCCACTTTACCTGCAAAGTGTTTAACAAAAGTATTTCTTGCTAATTGTTTGTTAAAATTTCTCAAAGAAAGTTTTTGTTGAGTTAGTAAGGGAGTATGGTGAGTCTACATGAGGTGTTCATGTTATATTTGGACCTTTATGTAGTTTTTGAGTATGACTTGTCAGGGATGAGTATGTCTTGATGTCATAGGTCTATGTATTAAGTAATTTTGCCATGTAATCAAAAGTTTAATGTTGTCCCATTGAGTGGATAAGGTATGCTAGCTTGATGTCCTTGTCATCATTGAACTAAAACAAGGATCAAACCTTCATAAATTCCCTTTATAAATTAGTAGCAAAAATCAATAGATCCTTTTCGAAAGGGATACTTACCATGCTACAATAAGAGAAACCACAGAAAGAGCATGAGATGGGACCCAAAATCTATGCACTTGGGATAGAATTGAGATTCATGTGGGCTACTGTGAAATCCCTCCTCAAATTAGGAAGAACTTGCTTCACTCTTGTCCAAGGTGGATCAGTCAGATGGGAAGAGTTTGATTTGGGCTCTAAAATCAACCATGTTTTTCATAGTACAACCCAAGTATTTAGGGAACCCTTGTATAGGAGTCAAAATTCTAGTTTCCTCTTGTCTCAGTAGTATCATGATGCTAACCACACGTATACCCCCTTATAGTGATGACATTATGAGGAGATTCTTAAGACTGATAATGGAGACCTTTCAAGATTTGGATAATAGTGAGGGCCCTACCTTTGTGAAGAGGCTAGTGATTCTACATGTCATGGCCTTAATTAAATCTTGCGACCTTATGTTTGAGATGGAGTGTAACGACTTGATACTATAGATGTATCAATGCTTCTTCAACATTAGGAAACATCATCCCAACATGATCATAACACACATGTAGTCCATTTTGTCCTCATGTATGGGAGACCATGATGCCATTTGCAGGAGGTTGTAGTCTAAATTGTTCGCCATTTAGAGGGAGGAACAGTTGGTTTCAACTACTTCTTATGAACTAGCCAAAAGGTTGGTTGAGGAGAACATTGGGTTGTTAAGGGGACGATTGACCCTGGAGGAGTTGTAGTGGATTTATGATGACCAACCATGCAACAAGAATGAGCTGAGGAGGAAGGGTCTTTGCTTCATCTAAAAGGGACCTTTGGGGCCTAATCACTCTTGTTTGAGTGGCATAGAAGAGATGACAGGGGTAGATCAAGAGGATAATCCTTCTAGCTTTTAGGATAAGGGTTCTTCTTCTATATTTGTGTCCATGTGTTTCTATGAGGATGCCTCTAAGGAGCATGAGAAGTCATATGGAGTTGTTGACAGAAGCCTCGATATGCATCTATGTGAGATGGAGGAGTATGATGAGCATCATATTTTTCCATGCAGGAAGATGATTAGTGAGTAGGCTAGCGAGATGAGGGACTGGTGATTCAATATGGAGAGTACATAAAGAAGAAAAAGTCAGTTGAGGAGGATGTTAGGAACAATGTGCATGATGAGCCATTTTTGGAGAGTGAGTTAGCGCCTCATATTGATCCCATGTTGGAGGAGGATGAGCAGTTATCCTTAAGGCTAGCCATTGGCATGGAGCAAACAAATTTACTTGCAAATACTTATCATCGGGAGGTATTAGATCCTGACATGATAGTTTTGCAGGAGGATGGTAGACTGGAGGAGCCTAGAGTTTCTGGATAGATGAGGGAGGATCTTTTGGAGATGGTAGTGCATCCATCTTTGGTCCTATCCACTGATGAGGTGTAGATAGGTCCAGTGGCATCCAACAAGATTGTTGCACTTTTAGTTAGTAGTCGTTGGGAGAAGATTAAGAATTTCAGAGCATATCTTATGGCATTGAAGCAGAAGATCCAGATAGTCTGAGGAACCATCTTGTAGCAGAACAATTAAATTTAGGAGCTTATAAGGGTGTGTGTCGAGTTAGTGGAAAATTTGTCTAATGTTGAGGAGCGGCTGAGGATCCTAGTGGGCAGCAAGAGGAGTACACTTGGGATTTTCAGAGAAGCCCTCTCTAGGACTACATAAATAGGGCATGTAACATATTTTGGCCACATTTACCCATTGTAGGGAGAGAGGTAGGATTCTCTTGTCGGATACCTTTGATTGCCTAGATAGAGCAGCATGATTTAAGCATTGACCAACATCAACATAGAATACTTTTTCCTTACATCAGTGTCCATGCCTTAGATTGGTTAGAGATCATGAGTTGGTATCCTATTCATGGATTATCATTCTTAGTTAGGCACATGATACAACGAGATCTCTTAGATGAGGAGGTTATTGTATGTTTCATTGGGCAGTGGGATGTGGATTAACAGTTCATCAAGATTTTAGTAGCACTAACCCAACATTAGTAGAGTGGGGTTGATCTCAGCCTTGCCAGAGGTTGGATTAGAGAGAGGTGATGAGTTGTTATTCTACTAGTGGAGAAACATCTAAAGTCATATATGGAGAACATATCAAGCCATGGGAAATGGATGAGGATGACTGGTTATGCTGGTTTTGGGATCCAAGTGGATCCATGGATGGTATATTGAGTCAACATTTGTTTGGGATCCATGTATTGAGGGACCCATTCATGTTTGGTTAGCGTGGAGACATGGCATGGTACAGTGGTTCATTTGGGATGCTGGTATCAGTTTACAAATGCCTCTGTAGTGGATAGATACAAATTCATTTAGGGAAATAAATCTTGTGGCGGGAGGATTTGTCATGTCCTCATTTTTATTTTCCTCTATAGTACAATTAGGATGGGTTTCTAGGTTATGTGATGGCCAACCCACAGGAGTAGGATGAGGGGTCCTGAGGGAATTTTGAGAAGTTTTTATGGGATTCGATAGAATTTTCTTGGAATAGTCCATCATCTGCACAACTTGCCTTTCATTATGTTGCATTCCAAAAAAATTCAAAAAATAACATTATTATGGGGCCTAACTTAATTAACTATGCTCAAGGTAACATTCCAGGAATATTAATTGATGGAACACCTCAGTGTAATAGCTCATTGGAACCAGAACATGAATATCTACAATAGGGAATGTTGAGAAACTTCCAATGTCCACAGAGAGTACTGTGGGAAATTTACTTTTTTTCTTAATTAAAAATGACTTTAATTAGTCATTTAACTAAGGAAAAATAATTAATTGGAGGGAAAGGGCCAAAAGTGACTTAAGTGAAATAAAATTAAATTAAAAGGTCACTTAAGATAAATTCAATGGAGGGGCTTCTAGAATAATAATAAAATAATAAAATAAGATGCTTGGATATTTATCCATCATATCTATAAAGATGAGGAGATCATTTGGAGACATCTTAGATCTGAGCATTGTCTTTTGTGAGAATTTTGAGAACTTGGTTCTCTACTTCAGTAGCCCTAGGATAGAAACCCTTGAGTGATTTTAGTGAGAGTGGGAAACTACCCATCTTTCCCCTTAGTGGATTCATTCATGATTCACAGGTTGAACTCTTTAGTTGTAATGATTGTGGGAGGTCTGAATCAGTATGTAGTAGAATATTTAGAGGTCTTCTAAGCTATTGTCTCTACTATTGAGTTAGCATGTAACTCTTCTCTTATATTGTGATAAATAAAGATGATATTACTTGCCTGTGTTTATTGCCTATTATGAGATTGCAGATTATATATTTACAGTTTTCCATCAATTTTGGGGATTAATTTGTGAAATCTATTATGAAATTTGCGGTGTTAATTTCTAAAGCAATTTTCTGCAAATTTATAATTTGGAACATTAAAAAATTCCTAATATGGTGTGCCCTTTCACAAAATTAAATCCATCGCATGTCACACACCTAGATAAACATATTACCACCATGTTAGTGTATGCACCATTTTATGTGTCACTTAATTAAATCCTCATAAAGAAGCTTAGACACCTTGTTGTTCTGAATCCCCACTTGAATCCATGTGTTATGATAAATTTCAAGTCATGTCAGTATGGGAATTGGCCTCATGTTTAGGCTACATCTTTATGTTTTTGAATCCTACACTCATTACTCATCATAATGTTAGTTACTTTGTTTTCTTTGCCTACAAGACTTATCATACTTCCATATTCTTTGTTATCTTTGTCTTTTCTCTTGGCTCCATAAAAATTAAAACATTTAACCATAAGTTATGGATGTAAATCATAATGGCATTAGCAGCTTATTGATAAGATTTATTGCAAATGTGTTGCATAATATCAATTTTGAAGAGAAAACAAAAGACATTGAACGAACCCAAGGAAATTTTTTCATCTCTTTTTTCATGTTCACATATTTCATCAAGTTCTCATAGTATCTAACATGTTGATTCATAATTATTTTATTGCATTCATAATGCTATGTGTTTTTGTGCTCAAATTTATTAGCTTTGATATCTAATATGTGTATTATTTTAGCACATTAGAAAGTCTCTCAACACTCAATATATAATTCATGGCATCCCCATTAATGCAATAGATAATGGAAACAAAACATACAATTAAGAATTGAATGTAATTGGCACAACCATATAAATTAAATGGCTTGTAGATGTTGATAGACATTAATACATAATAAGCATCAAAACACTTACTTCATCATACATCTCAAGTTGCTAAAATTTAAAAAAAAATATAAGAATTAACTAAATTATAACTTTAATTAAAATAATTGTTTTATTATTAATGATAAAAATAATTAATATATTTAAGTTAAACATATATACATTTTAAACAAACGTGGAACAAGATTATTTACCATCGAGATTCACCCCCATATTATAATAGATTCTTAATTTGTAAATAGGATTTGATTCAATACCATGGCTTATCAATACTACTTTCCTAAAAGATCATAACTCGTTTCATATGACACTTGTCAATATGACATCTTTTAACTTAATGAGTTTAATTTAAAGGGAAAAAAGACATAACTACTTTGGAAATAAATCTCAAACCTTGATTTGTGCATGCTACTAAAAATATTCTAGAATATTCTATGAAGGTTAAACCCCTACCATCTACCTAATAATTATTGATAATCAAATTAAAATTCTAGAAGCCCTTCCCCAATGGAGGTGCGGCTCGATGATTTTGGTGGTGTGGGAAATTGAGCCCACCACCATGGAGAATGAGAGACATGAGAGGAATTAAAGGTTGGGGTGTGTGTGACCACTCCCATGCATGTAGTCACATGCAAGGTGAAGTTAATATGGCCCTCTGGAAGATTGTTAATGGAAAAAAGAGGGGGGAGCGACAGTACCGACAAAGTCATTGCCTAGTTGAGAAATGGTCATCAAGCATTGTTAGAAGGTTCTAGTTTGTAATTTGGGAAATATGTGAATTGAACAAGGATGTAAGATTCAATTGATATGGAAATTGGGGCAGCCTTCTAAAATTTTTAAAGGGATTATCATTCCAAAGTTACTGAGCACATTTCTTCACCAAAAGTGATTCAACTAGTCTTGTCATGAAGCTAAGAGAATTTGGGATAGAGGAACAAAATGAAAAATAGGAGTGTGAGGTGATAAATAATGATGGGGGTATGTTAGTGGCCATCACACTCATACTTGTGATAATGACAAGTATTCCCTACATGCAACTTATGGAGAACTACCCCCCAGTAACTATGAAATGCTCATATTACTTTATCTTGTATTCCTATTCCTTTATAAAGTTTGGCTCGTTAAATCGCTTATAATCCTGAGTATTAATCGGTTTAATTAGTTAATTTGGGACGATTGTGGTAATTCTGAGTATAGTCTTGAGTGTTGGGGAATTTCATTGGTTGTGGTGGTAGGTCCCTTTTCATCTTCCTGCTTATTTTCTCTAGGCTATTATTTTACTTTCGGTCTTAGTTGGGTTAGATTTTTTATGAATTCAAGGCTCCAAGCCTAACTAGTGTTTGAAATCTTATGTTTCTTTAGTTGTGTATTGTGTTTTGGCCATATCTGGTTTTAGCTCCATCATCAAAACTCCATGCAACATCAATGCATTAGGATTTAGAGAGGAGGAAGGGTGGTCGAGGCCCTCAGGGTTGTAATCAATCTAAACAACAAGTCAAGGAGGTTGTTGACTTTTCTTAATTACTCATCCCCAATGATATTCAGAGTAAGATTTAGACCCTTGAAAACATGGTAGCCAAAGATAAACACACATTTTCTTGTTTGACGTTAATGGAGGAGTTTTGGAAGGTGATTTCAGATTTCAGACCCTAGACATACCATGGGCCAAAAAAGCAGTACCTTGAAGCTCTATTTATGTAGTGGAAGATGAAAACCCTCATTGGTGGGATCATGATGGAAAGACGTTAACCAATATAATATATTTTCTAGCCTTGCAAACATGAAAAGAGAATAAATAAATATGAGGATCCACAAGGAAATGATGGACACTTGCTTGGCTCAATTTGACAGTCACATTCCAAGAATAGCCACCTCATCTGGCCCCCTGGATATAGTATAAGATATCCACCACCACATACTTCTTTTGACTCACTTGCTAGATGTTTGATGTTAGTCTTTTATGGTATTCAATGTCTCTATAGATAATCTAGTTATGTTGCAAATGCTACATTTTATATAGTTTTAGACTTGTTACTCTATAGGTAGATGGTAAAAAATACTTGGATTCCCAATCGAGGTTGAGACCATATGTCATAAAGATGGATGATAATGGTCAGTTGAACTATGTACTAAAAACTTTATGTGAGTTAATACACTCTTAATATATTCCCTATTCTATAGATATATATATCTATTCCCTATTCCAAAATAGACATGCCTATCGGCATAAATATCACAACAATGCATCATTTTTTTACAAGCTTGGTCAAGCTCATGATAAAGATAATGCATGTTTTTTTTTTTTTTTTTTTTTTACTATATTTGGTCAAATTTCCTAACTTGTATGTTCTTGATAAGTTTAGATATGATTTTGCACAAAATGAACCTTATGAAAATCACAAAATCTAAAATTGGGATTACAACAATGAGAATTGTGATTCATTCATTCAATTATAGCATCATCAAATCCTCACTCATATGTTCTCTGAAATGATCATTCCATTTTTCTTGATTCTATGGATATTTATCCATTGCTCTTTCATTTTCTTCCTCTTCCTATGTATTTACAAATATTTTAAGATTTCCCAATAGTCATCTTCATCTTTCCTCATAAGGTCAATGAGACATATCCCCTATAACATCAATGCCAAGAAAAACAGTATTTAAGTTAAGTGGGATTCTTAATAAAGCTAGATAGAATTTAACATAATTTTTACTATCATCAAACTTATGTTTTAGAGATTATGTTCTAATATCCCACTCTTTCATGCATGTTTTCATGGTCTGAGGGAAGTGAATAATCAGTATCTTCAATAAAAATAACATACTTTGTGGTTTTGATGAGTAATTTCCTTTAGTTTTATATTTTTGTGGATCTTAAGAAGCTCCAACTTATAAACATCTTAGCCTAAATCATAAGAAATGGATATAGTGATGGTAGATTGTCATGTTTCTTCACTGTTTTGTAGATCCCATGGCCTACAACACTTTTTAGGCTAGATTTTCAAGATCCAGATTATTATAATATTTTGATAGAATTAGCACCCTTCACCAAAGGCCTCAAGGCCTACAACACTCTTATTTACTAATGAGATCTAGAATAAGTGTGACTCCCATAGTTAATTACAATTGAGGTATTTTCAAAATAGGAATATAAAATATAGTGCTCATGCATCATATGGATACATAGACTACATCCTCTTTTATATAGGTGTCCATTTCTTATTTGTGTATAAAAGTTGATATTGTCATGTTTAACATTGTAAAATTTCTATGAAAATTTGTAGCTTAAATTTTAAGTTTTTCATCATTATTATTAATGTATATATAACCGATCAAAAAATTATATTTAAATTATAAAGTACGATTATTATTACTTTCAATTTAAACTTCAACTTATCAATATAATTGCTTTTTTTTTAGAAGAAAAAAATGTTGGTATTTGTATTATATAAAAAACTAGTACATATATCACAATCCTTGAGTTGAAGTTAAAATGTAAGTATCACTTCTCTCCCTTAACAAAGTATCTTCATTTGAACCAAAAGCCAAAATAAACTAGGAAATACAATGTATCCCCAACATACACCAAGATATGTCCAAGGAAGTAAAGAAAAACAAAAAACAAAAAAAATAACATAGTCTAAGAGAGTCTTGATAGTAAAACCCATCAGAAATCAAAATATCTAAAAATATAGCAGTACTAGATTAGGGGTAGTCTTCCCTCCTACACCAGAAATCCATTGGACACATGTTTGAAATGTATAATTCCCAGAGTAACTAGGAGACCCTTCTTTGATAGGCCATCAACAAGATAATTCAAATCTCTTCAAACATGTGAGAATATGATATTCTCAAAATACTACTTAAGGAGCACAATGCGGGCCACCCAATTGTCACAGTGGGGAGGCAAGAAAATGGTTCATCCAGAGATCCCATCAATAATAGATTTGGAGTCACCATATATGGAAATGTTGACAACTCGATGTCTTTTAGCAAACCACAAAGGTCCCCATAAAGCCATCAGTTCGGCTCTAGTATTTGTGCCAAGGCCACCACTCCATATTAGAAGGAAGTGGTACTTGGGAATGAATCTCAACCAAGAACCATAGCCACAATGTCCAACTTGTGTGACGTCATCAAAGAAACCAACCGAAAATGCACCTACAAAAAAATTGATCTATTTTTGGGCTTGTTGTCAACTACTTAGAGCCCCATACTAGCCTCCAGCCAAGTCAAAATATTGGAGCACATTTTGGAAATATTTAACTATATACCATAAAAAGAATTAAAGCATTTTGCACCCTCCAGATTTCCCAAAAGATAAAAAGTGGGAAGAACCTATGAAAACCAACTCGAGAAGCCCACCATCTAAGGCAGGTTTCCGTCATGAGAAAAAGGCACATAGGAGGAAGTTGTAGAGCATGTAATATTTGATCCCATACCTGCAAAGATATAGTACATTGTGAAAAAGGATGAAGAAAAAAATTTGTTGAATGTTTCGATGAGCTAGAGCCCCGGCATAAAGCTCACCTAGTGAAATGCCACTTGTGAAAATGGCTCCTGCTTGCTGTGTTTCACTAGAGTGATTTCCATGGAGTAAGGGGTGCTAAGGAGCACCTACCTCTAGATCCTTCCCACTCAGTGCCTTCCCCAAGCAGAAAATCAACCAATCAAAGCAGATATGCCTAGCTCATTCTAACAAGCTTGATCAATCCACCCATACCTACAAAAATGGTAGCAACAAGGACTTTGAATACTCTTTTACAAAGATTTATCTCAAGTGAGTATTCTATTACGCCACACTAACCAACAAAAGATGGTGATTTTCAATGGCAAATTCCATTTCCATATATTGTGGAACCAACACGAAGTAGACATTGGATGAATCTTGGAGAGAATGAATTTTATATTTCTGAAACTACCATTGAACCCTTACAAATGGATCCAAACCATTGTAATGTATCACCTTGTGCCTTCCGACTCATATCTGCCAACCCAAGATCGTACGAATATTGTTGCCAAAGTAATGCATTCGCACCTGTCAAGCCAAGCTCCCTTGCATTCTTCCAAATGGGGTATGCATTGCACTAATGATTGATGGCTTGTACAAGAAAAAATATGCCTTCGAAACGCAAGGCTTCAAATAAGCAAATAGGAAAAATGAGAAGAGCTCTAACCCCTATAATAGAATCACCTCCAATCAATATTTTATCCTTGTATCCAAAGGACTATTGTAACATACACAAAAACCAATTTTTAACTTTTTGGAAACTTAACCAAATATATGATCCGTCATGTGTCCCTTTATGTCTACTTCTATATCAATCCATCATCGGCCTCTGTTTCATATATTTTTCAAAAATAATGCCCCGCCAAATTCCTTTCTCACAAAGATCTTGCCACAGTGATTTAATTAATAATGCCCATCCAAAAACATGGACATCTAGTATACCCTAGCCACCACACTCCTTCTCTCTAGTAATATAGTTGAAATGAACCAAATGAAATTTGTGCACGCCTCTAGAGCCTGCCCATAAAAAATGTGTCATAATAGAGTTGATTCTTTTGGAAACATGGACAAGTAGAGAGAATAAATGCATCTAGTAGACCATTAATTGTTGTAATACATATTGCATCAAAATATATATACCACCCATAGATAGTCACCATTGCGACCATAAAGAGAGTTTGTTTTCAAATTTGTCCAAAAACTAGTTCCAATTAATGTATTTGTATTTATTCAGTTTCAGCCAGAAACCTAAATAAGTGAAACCGCCTTTCAAATTAGAGATTTTGACCCTCTTTCAAGTTGAAAATATAATTGTTTATTTTAACATTTAACATTACTAAAAATATTATCTTATTTATAATAAAAATTTAAAGTATATATCTAATTTACTTTTGTAAATCAAATTACAATTATAGAAAGGTTAATGAATTTATTCCTTCACCGAAAAGTTAACAATAACCCTTCAAATTTGATTATGGGGGTGGCGAGCTCTAATATTTAAGAGGAAAACAAAAATGTAAATGACACCTTGTTTTTACATAATGCACTCATGGACATCTCAAACTTTCGGATGGTTTAGAGGAAAATACGACCAGAAGAATCGATTCCTCTACTTTGTTATTACACACAATTTGTTCTTGAAATGATAAAATTCCAATGATGTGCATTGGATGACACATTTATGTCTTCATTTTATTTTAAACAGTTTAACGAACAATCACACATTAAGTAACACAATGATGCTTCCTATGAAACTCTAACTCATGGCACAATTTTTTGGGAAGAATAAAGGCAGTGACATGATATTTGTATTATTTAATTATATACATAAAAGTTTGATGATGATTTTTTTATATGATTAATAATTTTTTTAATAGAAATGTATTTAATGTTGTATATATTTTTTTAGATGTATAAATGTAATATATAATTGATAGATAATATGAATGAATTTAATAGTTAAAAAGATGTGTTTTTTAAAGATATTATAAATTTGAATATGGAAATTTTGTGAGGTATGTATATTTTTATAGATATAAGCAATCAAATCTCTATATAAATTACAAGTAAGGAACAAGTTAATGATCTAAAATTTAAAAACATTTGGCATGTGTGGGAATTTTCTCCTATATAGACCACCAACAGATTATTTTATGTAGCCAAGTTTTCTTTACAAACAATGATGTAGCAACACATCGAGATTTTGAAATTGTACTCATAAAAGCTAAGTTAGTAAGTCTAATTATTATATCATAGATCTTTTATACTTCAAAAAAATAAAGAGAACATTTTATGGTTCTCATGTTTGCAAAACATTCACATTGTGTGGACTGTGTCTTCTCTTTTAAAATAAATATATTTAACTTTATTAGACATGGCACCATAATTATTGAGTAGCATTCAATCCACGTATATTTAAAGAGTGAGAAAGCACAATTTTAGGTAGTTTCATAAAAGGGGCTACCACAATATTTCATGTTAAAATATTCCACTTAAATTTAAGTTATTTTTTAAAGCACATCATTTTAATATCTTAAATTTACAACAATGTCAAACAATTTTAAAAACTTATTTCAATATAGAATATCAAATCATTACAAATGTTAATTAGAAAACAATTATTCAATGATCATTTGTAACATTGCACTAAAAAAACAATATGCATTCATTAACTTACTCTTGAAGAGATTATAACATAAATTTTATTTTTCCATCAATCCAATTTTTAACTTTTATTAAAGTAATCAGAAAATGTGTATGTAAGTCCATCCTATTTTTCCCTCTCATGTAAGTTCAACCAAATCTTTTTATTTTATTAAAAATTAAAAAATTAGAGTGTATATCTATATAGAGAGACTTGAGATCTTTTAAGCATAAAAAAAATATATTGTAGCACCCTTCTCATTTATCAATTTCATGAAAAGTTAGTTATTGTTGTCTTTTTTTTTATGGTTATGATCCACCCCAATGAAATCCATGTTATACACTTACATACTTGTGTGGAAATCAAGTGTAGAAATCAAGTCTCTTTATTCCATATTATAAAATTGTAAACTTTATAATCAAATTCAAATTATCATATAATTTTACTGTTACTTTAATTTTATTCTTATAATTACCTTAATTTTAAAAAGACTTAAATGGCATGAAAATTTAAAATTTTACATGCCAAATCTTGTATAGACAAAATGACACTAGATTGCTTTACCTCAAATGTCCTCCATAAAACATAAACACTATACTTTTTTAAACTTAGAAAACATAAAAATACTATTATATTTATATTTATATATTATATATAATATATATATATATATAACTTTTTATACAATGTGCTTTATAATATACTTACATACATAAGTTAACCTTCATATTTTTGTTAATCACTTTTTTATTTACAAATGTTGAGTTAAATTATTAATTTTTCAGTTTAATATTCAACATTTACTTCTAAAATTATTAAACAAATATTTATACTCTTTCTAATTTTCTCTTACCATATATATTTCTTTTATAAATCTTTAAAGAAAAACCTCACAAATATATGTATAATTTAAAATTATTACAAAAATATCCCAACATAATGGCTTCAATCCTTTGTACCATTTATATAGAAAAAACCAACCATGTTAATTTAAAATGATCAACTCCATTAAATTCAAACTTTATATATTTTATACTTTTACGAACATTAAATTCATTACAAAAATTTTAAAATAAAAAACAAAATTTTAAAACTTTTATATCTCCAATTTCATAGGGAATTTATTAAAGTATTTTAAAAACACGTCTTTATATATCAAACAATCTCAACTCTTTAAAAATTCTAAATTTTGAATTTTAAAAATAAAAAAACAAAATTTTAAACTTAATTACTAATACTAATAATTTATCTTTTTTAATAATAATAGTAAGTTATCAATTCTTAACGGCCGTAATAATTTAAAATATATAAACAAATTTGATAAAAACATTAATAATAATATTTATCTTCCCCACCCTCTCATAATAATAAAGTTATCAATTTGTTTAGTTTCTTTTTTTCCTCTCTGTTTTTAAGTTTTTGGGTAAAGGTTTAAATTTTGCCTTAGCCCCTAACAAGATCCCAGTAGATGACATTATTTGTGACATAGAATTCGGGATTAGAGGTTTACCAGATAATATTAAAGACACTATTAGACAGGATTGCATCGTTATCCTTAGGAAGGCAAAGCCCCCTTAGTGCAACCTCAACGAGGAAGAATTTGTGGCCCCCAGATCCTTAAACCAAAACAAAGATATCATTGTTCTAAAAGCCGACAAAGGAAGGGTTGTTGTCATTCTTGACAAAGAAGATTACCGCAAGAAGATGATAGATCATTTATATAATAGTGGAAGCTATAAAAAGCTTCCCAAGAACCCACTTAAGAAGATTTCTAGGACTGTGGCTCTTGCCATCAAGTCCAGTAGCTTAGTGAGTTCCCTTTGCCATAAACTCATTGAGAGCAGTCTTACTCCAAGGATCTATGGGCTCCCTAAGATTCACAAGGAGGGGGGCTCCTCTAAGGCCCATTGTTAACACCATTGGTGGTCCTACCTACCTTCTGGCTAAATTCCTTGCCTTAAAGCTTAAATCCTTAGTTGGTCATACAGAGTCCTTTGTCAAAGACTTTGCATCATTTGTTGAAGAGCTCAAGGACATAAAGCTTGACCCTGGGGACATTCTTGTTAGTTTTGATGTAGTCTCTTTGTACACTTGCATCCCTATAAAGGAGGTCATGGAAGTGATCCACTGCCTAACGGGTCCCAATACTGCTCAGTCAGTTGAGATCTATCTCGCTTCCACCTTTTCCAGTTTTGAAGGCGAGTTCTTTGAGCAAACCTATGGTGTTGCCATGGGATCATCCCTGTCCCCTGTCGTTGCTAATCTTTTTATGGAAGATTTTGAATCCAAGGCTTTGGCCTCGGCCCGCATCCTACCTAAACTTTGGAAAAGATTTGTAGACGACACTAATGTCATCTGGTCTCATGGCCAATAGGAGTTAGATCTCTTCTTCAATCATCTCAACAGTTAATCCTCCACTAGTAAGTTCACCATGGAACAAGAAGTCGATGGTTGCCTCCCTTCCCTTGATATTCTTATTTCAAAGAATATTGATGGTTCCCTCTCCCACCAAGTGTTTCAGAATAAAACAAATATGGAGCAATATCTTCATGCCAATTCCCATCATTTCCTGGCTCAAAAGTTGGGTGTTCTCAACACCCTCGCTACTCGTGTCCTAAGGATCTCTAATGAAAAGAGCTTCAAGAAATAGAAATGCCATCTCCTTAATGTCTTTGTTGAGAATGGTTATAGTAGACACCTTGGACAGAAAGCTTTCCTTAAAGCTTCCAGAAATTCGGTAGTTAAAAAAGAACCTAAAGAACAAGTCTCAATGGTCCATCTACCTTTTGTTCAAGGGACCACTGATAAGATTGCGAGGATTCTTAAGAGCATAATGTTCCCTCAACCTTTAGACCCCTTAACACCATTCGTAAATCCCTCTTATCAGTGAAGGATCCTATCGACCCTAAGGACATGAAGGGTGTCTATATTATTCCTTGTTCTTGTGGGACCCCCTATATTAGTGAGACTAGACACTCTATTAATCAAAGGATTAATGAGCACGCAACTAGCCTTAAAAATAGAAGAACCAAGTCTTCTGCACTAGCAAAGCATGCGGAGAAGACCAAACATCATGTTTGTATTGAGGAGGCCAATGTTATTGCTAAAGTTTCGCAGTTCCATCACCGAAAATTTAGGGAAGCCATTGAGATTGAAAGAAGGCCAAGCAATCTCAATAGAGATGATAGTTGGAAAATCAGTAGTTGTTGGATCTCGGCCCTAGCTTCCTAGTCGTTGGGTTAAACTATCTAGTATAATATATTTAAATAGCGTTACTAATAAATTTATATTAATTAGTTACCCATCCTTTAATTAAATACTATTATTATAACGTTATTATATTAATAATAATAATAATAATACAATAAATCATTACAATTACTAATTTTCCCTAGAACTATTAATATATGTTCCTATTAGATTACTAATAAATTGATATCCTAACCATTAATAATAATAATACCATTACTATAACAAGAATATAATAATAACTAATATTACTTTAGTTAATATGACTAATAATATATGTTAAATATTAGTATATATATTCCTTTTTCATGACTAATCTAAATGATCTAGTATATATAATATAACAATAATTAATATTATTTTAGTTAATATTAAATCCTTACAATTACTAATATCCCTAGATCTATTAATACTTATTCCCTTAAATAACCTTACTATTAAATTTATATTAATTAGTTACACAAGACATTAATAATAAGATTAATACTATAACATTATTATAATAATAATATAATATTAATTATTATTAATTATTATTAGATTACTATTAGTTATTTTTCATTGATATATTATTATATGTTAACATTTCAAACAATTTTATTATAAATATTCCCTAGTAGTATTGTTAACTCAAATACGGTTAACTTTTCACTTAAATAACATATGGTAGGTATTAAAATAATATTTGTTTTAGCATAATAATATTATATAATTAAACAATTTGAATAGTCAAATTTATCCGTTTCTTGGTCAATCTTAGCCGTTTATCTAGTCTGATCTAACATAGCCGTTTTCACTCAAACCTAGCTGTTGGATGACCTGCTCTCCCTATTTAATATGTAGCCATGATTTGATTCTTCAACTTGTCCAGACCAGGCGTGGAATTTGACGTCCCACAGTTTGACGTCCCACAGGACGTATTTCATATTTTAAGACATATTTGACAGTTGCTATAAATTTTTACCCATCAAATTTGTTGTGCTTCATAAATCAGAAACCGACATTTTGACGTTTAATGTAGGATTTGTCTCATCAAAATTTATAGTACCTGTCTTTAAGTTAAAAACACCAAAGTCAGACTAAGCCCAAGGTCATAATGCAAATGCATACAATACCTTTGGCTCACATGGCAATGGATCCTGACACACTTTCATAGATTTGAATCGTATAAAAAATTATCTGGCTATAGTCCTTTTGTAGATTTGAACTTTATGAAGGAGATCTTGCCCTAGGCAACTAAGAACAACTACATTGTAATCTAGGTGTAACATTCAAGGAACCGACCAACCAGTCTACGTCATGAATGTGAATTCAGCAATCAAACTGTAAGCTAGTATGTGATTGAAAAATACTAAAAATATACATGCATTTTTTGGTGTGTATAACACTCAGAAGGGGTGGTGGACTTGTTTTTGTTCCTTACACTTCCCTCAATCGTTCCACACTCTCCCTCTTGTTTGATTTTGCCATCTTCCAACATCGATGAAGAAGTGTGATCGAGAAGTAAAGAAGTCGAGGAACAATTGGTGATGTCAAGGGCAATTGCAGTGTTTAATTCGAAAACATCTCTGCCGAGGCTTATTAAAAGTCACACCAAATCAGAAATAATGTTAGGGCTCCCTGCTGTGAAAATGTTGGGCTCAAGAAGGGCCCTCAACACTCAAAGAATCAAAAGATCATTACTTACATACTGTAGCACAGCCATGGAAACTGGAGGGCTCTGTGTAGAAAGTTGGGCGTTGAGATAAGAAAGAGCTGGAGATTACATTGGGCTAACTATATAAGACCAAATATCAAGGGGAAAAATTCAGCGTGCAAGAAGAGAAGACTATTATTCAGCTTCATGCTCTACTGGGAAATAGGTGGTTTGCCATTGCTACTCACCTTCTGAAGCAAGCACACAACAAAATAACAATGAAAAGGGGTAAGCAAAAGGTGGACCTTAAACTCATTCAAAATAGTAGTCATTGCCATGCTATTTTCTTGAAAAGCAAGGATAGTTATTGATTTGAGGCTCTTGCGATCTACATTATGTGTGGTGTTGTCTTCCGGAGTCATTGGATACAAATTTTTGGAATCGATGTTTTGAACCATTCTCGTGGTTCATGAACCACAACAGATGGTTTGAAATGTTGATTGAGAAAATTTGTATGTGATAACTCCAGAAAACAACACCACAACCAAAAATAAGTCACTAAAAATAAATATTGAAGTTTTCTATGAACTTGCCCTCATCATTTACTTCAAAATGGACAAGATTTACCCGTTTTCAAGTCAATCTCATTCGGTTGTTGTTTTTTTTTATTTCTTTCTTAGTATTTGTTTTATGTGAAATAAATGTTGTGAAATTATATAGGTTGGTCAAAGTGAATTTCTATGAGGTCCGTTTTTTTACAGGAATAATATATCATGTCACGTTAAAAAAATGTCTTAAATATTAGAAAAATAGCTTGTGATTTATT
Organism: Pinus taeda; assembly: GCA_000404065.3. Classification (NCBI taxonomy): domain Eukaryota; kingdom Viridiplantae; phylum Streptophyta; class Pinopsida; order Pinales; family Pinaceae; genus Pinus; species Pinus taeda. The sequence goes on from APFE030355844.1 coordinate 81,333, forward strand.
CCATAATGAAGTGCTCAATTACCATGAAAAGCCCATGCTTATTTTGACTATTTTCGTTTTTTTGAGTGGCTTGGTTTATTTTGACTAAAAATAGCTTGTGATTTATTGACTAAAAATAGCTTGTGATTTATTGCATAATGAAGCGCTCAATTACCATTTTGAAAAGCCCATGTTTATTTTGACTATTTTTGTTTTTTTTAGTGCCTTGGCTTATTTTGACTAATTTTGTATTTTGAGTTTTTACTAAATGTTCTGAAATCAACTTCATTTTTACCATAGTGAATATCTCTTTAAAAAAAATAATTGTATAGTTATTAAGCTAAACTTCTCTTACAATAAAAATAATTATTGAAGATGTTACAAACTCATATTTATTTAACATAACTATTTAGGTTGTCAACCACTTCTGATGTAATTGTATTTGGAGGATTCAACTCGTACTAAGTACATGAATAGAATAAGTGATGGTATTGTCTAGGGCAATGTTTAATAGGAAGGATTTCTTTGTGTAATTGGTTGGGTTGTACATTGCATCTATGATGTGGACAATAATATGAATCTAATTTGTTAAGATGAGGAAATCAAAGGCTTATATTTAAGATATTATGAAAATGTTTAGTTAACAATGTTCAAATGCAGATGATGAGTTGATTACCTTGTAGATAGATTGCAGCATTTGCTTAGTCTACCTCATAGATTGCAGAGTTTACTTAGTCTTATTTTTCAGAGTCATGGTTTTAGGAATAATGTGTTCCAAATATGTGTAATGGATATCAAATTAGTTGAAAGGGTATACAAATATTTTAAAAAATATTTAGCTATCATTACTGGATTTATTATTCAAGTAGTTCAAGTAGTTCATAATTGGTTGAAAGTGCACTGATAGGGATTAAAGTTATCTTGGTATAAATAAAGAATTCAGTAAATAAAATATGTAGTGAGTAAATAAAGATGTGTGTGCCCATCTGTAAATAAAATATTTGGTGAAAATAAGTTATTAAGAAATAGTTAAACATGTAATTATATGTTTAATAAATTTGACATATGTAGTAGATTATTGGATTTAAATAAATTATAAAAAGGGATAGTAGTTAAATTCTTGATATTTAAAAAAAATAATTCTATCCCATTTACTTGCAATTGAGAATCCTCATCATCTTAACTATATGGCTTTCTTCAGTTTCTTTCACATGTCAAAATTTATGTACATAATCAAAATTATTAACTCCCAAAGGCTAAAAAACTTTATAAAATCTTAAAAATATGGTTGTATACTAGGTGGAAACACATATGCTAACTTAGGAAGAAACAAGGCACTCTAAGAGGGAGATTAAAGGAAGTAGAGACATGGTGAAACACATATGCTGAGAAGAAACAAGACACTCTCATAGGGAGATTAAAGGAAGTTGAGATGAATGAATAGTTGTAAGAGAATTTCTAGAGAAGGGGAAGTAGATACTCACAAATTTAAGTAGAAATTAAAATGAAAGGCATGAAAAATGCAAAAACTTCATCAAATTTTCATTTGACCGGGAGAGGGGATTTGAAATTCCAGAGGGGATTTGAAATTCCAAGCTTAGTCCTGACAATGAACCACATGGTTGGTTTGATTTAGGCCAAAAAAAACTTTTTCTCATAAAATTCTAAACATTTATATCCCCAATTTTATGAAACTTCTACTAATGTATTTTAAAAACACAACTTTATATATAAAACAATCTCCACTCTTTAGAAGATTCTTAAAATTTTATCTAATTTATTTATATTAAATAATTCAAAACTTATAATTTTGCAAAAAAATTTAATTAATTATAAAATAAAAAAAATTCTATAGAATATCTCCATTTTATAAAATAAAATGAGACATATATAATATTTCAAACGCGCCTCCTGAAACAATTCAACTTTCTTTTCAACTTCTAATTTTATGTAATTAATCCTAAAAAGGAAAAAATCACGCATGTTCCCGAAAGGACACAGTAATTTGATTAGCATTAATTAATCCGGCAAAATTTCGCATGTTCCCAAAAGAACAGACAGTAATATTAGCATAAAGTAAACTAGATAATTAATTTAATAGAATTTTTACATTTATTTTTTTAAAGCCACTCAAATAAACATCTGATATTATTTTTATTGCATGGAGAGGTGTTCTACAATTCAGTATAAGGTAAATAGGTAGGTGTTAGATGTAAGATGTTATATGTTAAATGTTAGATATGAGATGTTTTAATATTTAAAAAAATATAAATAAATGTTGGTTCTATTTTTATATATATCTCCATAAATATAAGCTTTGAATTTGTTGTTGGATTAGAAGAAATTGTGTGTTCCAGTGGTAGTTGTTGGATTGGATTTGGACAGAACAATCTAAATTCAATCAAATATAAACTATTATTTCATGAGATTCTTGGTGTCATGGGATAATTTCTTGTATGAAATGTGTTGAAGTTGGTCGTGTTGCATGTACAATTCAAACATTACGGATTGATACAATCGTCTTGTATAGAGGATAAGCCATGGAAGATTATAGAAGTGATATCGATTCTTGCAGCTACATGTGCTCTATTTTGACACGATTTTGAAGGGTCGTCCTGCTTGTCTGCTCAAGGATCCTACACAACAAGGGATTGGGGATTAACCATAATGGATGCACAATCACCAAATATGGATCTTAATTTGGACACAAAGGGGTTGATCGATGTCACGGTGGTCACTAAAAACTCCTGCAAAAACAAACATCACATTAGAAAGAACTGGTCATTGTTTGTAGTCGGGGATGCAGGCAGACAACAAGGTTCGGAAAAATTTGGGACCAGTGGTCCACATAAAAGCATTGATATACTAGCTACTGAACAAAACTTGGAAGTCGATGGTTGACATTGGGAGGGTCGGCTAGGATCGATCTAGGATGCACTTGGATCCAAAGTTGGGTTGCAATAAGGGAAAATGCAAAAAGCCTGTTCGAGCTATGGAAGAAGTGCAAAAGCTCATACTGGGGGTAAACCTATATTAGGAGAACATGGTTAGATTATGTAAGAGAATGTTGGTCGGCAAATGGGAGTTCATTCGAATGAATGACATCTAGATAAAAAATTGGATACAAAATAGCTGAGCTACGCTCCTTGGATACCAACCAAAGGTTAGTGTGTTGGTGAACAGTTGATTCAGATTTCATTTCCTCGAGGAAGATGATGCAACCAAAATTGTTGCTTTACCCTGGGTCAAGGGGAGAGGGTTCTTGGTTCTCCAGAACTGCAAGGTTGGATTTGATGCTATAATGGAGGTTCCCAAGAGGAAGATCATTTGGGATAAATTGCTTGGACTTCCAATTGAACTATGGACAAAAGGTGTGATTCGAGAATTGGTCAGCAAAATTGACAACTTATATTATGTGGATGAAGGTTGCATGGGGTTATTGGACAAGAAGGTTGCATGGAGTTACCGGCGGAGTAGAGACCGCGACTAGGCCAGGGCCGAGCAATAACATCAATAGCAGCAAAATCATACAGAGAAACCAGCATCGAAGAGCAACAGAGGAAACCCTCAAGCCACCAGAGTGTCAACAAACAAATGACTAGTTGATTAGGGTTGAGAGTGTTAACCAAGGCGGGAGGGTGTTTTATGAGGCTGGGACACATGTCCATCACACATTAGCGAAGGTACAAGTAATTAAAGCCAGCACCAAAATATCTACGCGATTATTGTAATCACCAGCTGATTAAGCATTAATCACGGGATTAATCATTACCAAAACAATCATATTAATCATCATTCCATTTTATATAGTTGTTAAGGGTAAAGAGGGGGCTAGACCCATCAAGTGGTATCAGAGAAGGAAACTAAATTGCTAGGATAGAAATGGAAGTTGGACGACGAGGTTGTGGGAGAGGTGTGTGCAGAGCAGCAGATGAAGGACTGAGAGAGGAAATTAGGATCCTTAATACTCGTTTGGAGGCAATTGAAGCAGGAAGGAGAAGGGATCTGGAGATAGGAGATGACAGTGAAGATGAAGCAATAGTTGCGATAGATGGATCGGACGAAGAAGGTCCAGAAATGAGATTGTTGAGGTCGGTCCTATTAGCTAGCAGCAAGCCTAAGCCAGAAATTCCAAATTACGATGCCAGCTTATCAACATAAGCTTTGTTGGACTGGATCAGCGAATTGGACAAATATTTCGAATGTGAAGAGGTAATTGAAGATTGGAGAGTCAAGTTCGTTGTAACAAATCTTAAATGACACGTAGCCTTGTGGTGGGACAATGTCCAAGCGAAAAGAAGAAGGATGAACAAGTTGCCAAAAAAGAAATGGCCAAGAATAGTGGCCAAGATGAAAGGCAGATTTTTGCCCAAGGATTACCAGATTGCACTGCATCGGCAAGTGCAGAATCTGAGGCAAAAAAGGATGATAGTGAGAGAATATACTGAAGAATTCCACCGAGTAAATTTAAGAGTTGGTTACACAGAGGACACCCCGGAAAAAACAACAAGTATGTCAATGGTATGAGATTGGAAATATTGGATGAGATAAGCATTATTTTCCCAAAAAATATAGAGGAAGCCTACCAAAGTTCCATGAAGGCAAAGGAGAAGATCATCATAAAACAAAATGCTAGGAGAGGACAGGGAATCGGCAAAGGAAGAGGATAGTCTTATGGCAGAGGAAAAACTTCCAGTAATAGTGAAGAGGGCAACAGTCCCAAGACTTCAGGAACAACAGAGAAAGAAACAGCACTAGAGGTGGAAGGCCATATCAGAGAGGAAGAGGAAATGACCGAGGCAGAAGCACTGCCTATCAGTGCTACAAGTGCCACAAGTGGAGGCATAGATCTTTTGAGTGTCCTGAAGTGGAACAAGCTGGCCAAATAGTGGTGTATGTTGCACAGCCAGAAGAAGCAGAGGCACCACCCCAGGAACCAGAAAATATGTCAGAAATAGGGGAAGCCTTAGTTCTGAATAAAGTGTTGTTAAAACCAGCCAAGGGGACAGCTGAACGAACTCAAAGGAAAGCATTATTTTGGACAGTTTGTAAGTCGCACGGGAAATGCTGCAAGTTGATTATCGACAGTGGGAGTACAGATAATCTGGTTGCCACAGAGATTGTAGAGAAGTTGGGTTTGAAGCGGCTGAAGCACCCCACTCCCTACAAGGTATCGTGGTTGCAGAAAGGCCATTAGCTATTGGTTGACGAACAGTGTGAAGTTGAGTTCTATATTGGCAGGTATAAGGACAAGGTTGTTTGTGATATTATGCCAATGGACGTATGTCATATACTACTAGGAAGGCAATGGCAGTATGACCGGAAGGTAGTGCATGATGGGAAGACAAACTATTACAGGTTTGTCAAAGATGGGATTAAACACACACTTGTGCCCATCAAGGAGGAGGAAGCAATAGAAACAAGCGGGACGAAAGTGTTACTAATGGGTGGAAAGCAATTTTGAAGTAGACTGAAGATAGTGAAGTGAACTATGTTGTTGTGAGGAGGGCAAAAACAGTGTTGTTGCACACAGAAATGTCTGATTTACCTACAGAAATTCAGAAAATGCTGCAAGAATTCAACGATATTGTAGTGGATGATTTACTAGATAATTTGCCTCCTAAGAGAAGTATCAATCATCATATTGACTTTATACTTGGAGCAAGTCTACCGAACAAGGCAACATACCGGATGGGCCTCAAAGACAATGAGGAAATTAGAAAATAGGTGTAGGAATTGCTGGATAAAGGGCTGATAAGGGAGAGTTTGAGCCCCTGTGCAGTACCGACAGTTCTCACTCCCAAGAAAGGAGGAGAATGGAGAATGTGCACAGATTTTAGGGCCATTAATAAGATTACCATTAGGTATAGATTTCCACTGCCACGGATGGATGATATAGTGGACTGCCTGAGCGGGGCAGCATACTTCTCGAAAATTGATCTGAAGAGTGGTTATCATCAGATTCGAATCAGGGAAGGGGATGAGTGGAAGACAACCTTCAAGACTAACGAAGGGTTGTATGAGTGGCTGGTAATTCCATTTGGATTAAGTAATGCCCCTAGTACCTTTATGTGACTGATGAACAAAATGTTGAAAAATATCATTGGAAAGTTTGTGATAGTGTATCTTGATGATATATTAATTTTCAGCAAGACTAAGGAGGAACACTTTCGACATGTTCGAAGTGTGATGGAAAAATTGCAGCAGAATAAGCTGCTGATAAATCTAAAAAAAGGTACTTTTCTTCAAAGAGAACTGGTTTATCTGGGTTTTTTGATTGCATAGAATGAGTTGAATATGGACCCAAAGAAGATTGCAGCGATCATTATCTGACCATCCCCAAAAAGACTGTTTAAGGTACGTAGTTTTCATGGGTTGGCAAGTTTTTATCGCAAATTTATAAGGAATTTCAGTGAGATCTGCGCACCTATGTTGGATACTATAAAAAATACAAGTCATCCTTTTTGTTGGACCAAGGTAGCAGAGAAAATCTTTCAGCTACTGAAGAAGAAGATTACAGAAAGACCAATCCTAAGATTGCTAGATTTTAACAAGTTTTTTCAGGTTCGTTATGATGCAAGTGGTATGGCCATTGGAGCTGTACTTAGCCAGGAAGACAAACCTGTTGTGTTTTTCAATGAGAAGCTAAATGAGAGCAAGTAGAAGTATTCATCTTATGACAAAGAATTCTATGTTGTCGTCCAAGCACTGAAGCATTGGAGACACTGTCTGCTGGGAAGTGAATTTATTTTATTTTCTGATAATTCTGCACTCCAATATGTGATGCAACAACATAAGTTAAATCACAAGCATGCTAAGTGGGTCGAATATTTACAGAGCTTCACTTTTGTGTTGAAACACATTAGCGAGCAAGATAACAAGTTGGCAAATGCGTTGAGCATAAGAGCCTTGCTCTTGTAGGAGAGTGCAATGCAAGTGTTGGGCTTTAAGCATTTGAAAGACTTGTATCAAACTGACATGGATTTCAAAGAGGCTTATGAAGCCTGTCAGAATCCTTTGTTGAGAAACAATAGTCCATGGTTGGACTATAATTTATAGGAGAAGCTATTGTTTAAAGGGTGACAATTATGCATTCTTGATTGTTCGATGAGAGAGAATATCATTCGGGAGAAACACAATGGAGGTCTAGCCAGGCATTTCGGCATAGACAAAACTTTAGATCAGCTCGAACACTTTTATTACTGGCCAAGAATGCAAAGGGATGTGCAGTGATATGTGAGCAAGTGTAAAGTCTGCCAATTGGCAAAAGGACACAGTCAAAATACAGGACTCTACACCCCACTGCCTGTTCCAAGTAGACCATGGGACTCAGTTAGCTTGGACTTTGCCTTGGGTTTGCCAAGGACACAACGAGGTTTCGACTCAATGATGGTGGTGGTAGACCGATTTTTGAAAATGGCACATTTCATCCCTTGTAGGAAAACCAATGACGCCACTCACATAGCTCACTTCTTTTTCGCCAAGATTGTCAAATTACATGGCCTACCCATGTCTATGGTTTTTGACAGGGACGTAAAATTTATAAGACACTTTTGGCACACCCTATTGAAGAAATTGGACACACAGTTAAATTTCAGCTGCGCATATCACCCACAGACTGACTGGCAAACAAAAGTGGTGAACAGGAGTTTGGGAAACCTGCTACGGAGCCTGACTGGAGAAAATTCACGGTTGTGGGATCGTTTGCTTACTCAGGTGGAATTCGCTTATAACGATTCACTGAACCATAGCACAGGGTATAGTCCATTTCAGATCTTGTATGACATGCACCCTCATGGAGTGCATGAGTTGCAGGATCTGGGAAAGTTGGAAAAAAGAAGCGTTGATGGGGAAGATTTTGCCAAAGAAATGAATGAATTACATGAGCAGGTAAAATCAAAGTTGCAGGACAGCAGTTAGAGATATAAACAACAGGCATATTTAAAGCGGTAGGAAGTACAATTTAATGTGGGGGATGAAGTCCTTGCACACTTACGCAAAGAACATTTCCCTAAGGGTGAGTATAATAAGCTGAAATATAAGAAGATTGGCCCCTGTAAAATTTTGCGTAAATTCTCAGCCAATGCTTATGAAATACAACTGCCACCGAGGGTAGGCATATCGCCTATTTTCAACGTGGCAGATCTATTCCCATATATTGCCAATCTTGAAGAAGACAATGTGTTACGACTAGAACAGGACACCCAAGTTGAAAGCGATTCTTGGATGAGGCAAATGCCTTCGGCTCAACCCCATGAGATCGAGAAAATTCTCAACACACAAGTGGCCAAGCGAACTCACAAAAAGGACTACCTGCGATACCTTGTCAAGTGGAAGAACTATCCCATTGAAGACAGTTCGTGGCTTCACGCGGCACAGATACAACAAGCAAGTTATTATGTGGAGGAGCTCATGGAACGGAGCCATGAATTTTTATTACCCTGGGAGCCTGATGCAGGAGCATCTAGCTAAAGGGGTGTTGGGTTGTGTTATATTCTTTCCACGACTAACCTATGTAGTGAACCGGGGGGTTAGAGGGGGGGCGGAGC
>APFE030355844.1:92879-113398 GCA_000404065.3 Pinus taeda
GTATTGGATACTTCGGCATGTATAAATATGTATTGTAACATTGAAAGGAATATAATGAAAAATCAAGCTGGTAGTCTCGGTTTTGAGATCCAGTGGGAAATCTCTGTGTATATGTGTTTTATGTGTTATGCTCTCGCATTTTTATTTTTCCTGTTATTTAGAATTTGTATGCATGTAATTTCTGTATGGGGTTAAAACCTACAAGAGGATCATCATAATAGAGGGTCATTTGGTCTCTGTGAGGACCGAGGAGAAAAAAAATTCAAGTGAACATCTTAGTTTTCATTTTTTTATTTTATTTTCTTAGTGATGTAGCATTTAGGAAGGTAAAGGTTGATTTAAAAAGAACTATTGTTGTTAACTGTTTTTATTTTATTTCTGCATGTTAACTTTTACAAATTACAGCGTAGAAAAACAAACAGTTATAGAAATTGAGAAAACCATCAAATGTAACTAACAACAATTAAGAGAAAATTGTTTTTCAAAATCATTCAAAAGATAGAAGAATGTATTGTAATGGGTTCAATTTAAAAAAAAAAGAAGAGGAAAAAGTAATAGAAATCTCTGCAAACATAGAATTTTACATTTGAATTCCCATAGCAGTCCATTCACAGTCCTCTAATCTATGTTATCTAATACAGTGAAAGAAAATCTTTTACCTTTACAGAGCATATACATTTCTCTATCTACATGCATTTAACAGTCTTATAGATAGCCAAACCCTTCAAGTGTCAAAGCAAGAGAACCTAAAGAAGTTCAGACAGACGTTGGAGCTCCAGATAAATCAAAGAAAATAGAGTGAAAGGAAGCCTTAACAACACACAATTCCAGACAGCGAAATAGAATGAAACAACACAGGTAATTCTTGAGCAACAAAATCCTTTTTTTTACAAGGAGGAACGATATAGTCTCTATCAATACAAATTACAGCCCATACAGAAATTTAAACGCTATCCAAGTTCAACAAAGTTCACAATGGGAAAACAAGTTGAGAAACCCTAAAATACAAACCCTACAGCCACAAACATAAGCTATGACAGTGCAAGATCGGGGGCCTACAACAACACCATACAGAAGTAAAGGCAAAGTTCTTTGAGCCTAAAACCTAGCCAAGCCATCATTAAGCCAACAATAATAAAATAAACTAAATAGACAGAGCTATCAAGGAGCAACCCTACCGGGTCTTTCCAGCACGCATAAGAGTGGGAAACAGGTTCTCCAGAGCTGATTCCACTTGCAAGAACCCACCAAAACAGGGCGTGAGAACCACAACAAAGTAGACTAAAGAAACGAAACAACAGAGAGTTCTAGGGTTCGAAGAACTTACCAAAGAGGAGACAGCGGTTCGAGGTCCCATCCACCGAAAGGTTCTCTGCTAACAAGGATCAGCTGTGTCAGAAACAAAGGAAAAAACGAAGGTTGATTATAGCTTAGAGCAAGAAATTACCTTGCAGTTGGTGGACAGAGCCGAAGCCATGAACCCCTGAGACCACAACCTGCAAAAAAAACTGAAAACATAAACTGATAAATCTCAAGGGTAGCTGAGCAGAAGAAATCGAGATGCAAGCACTCATTAACAGTTAGAAAAACGACTTTCAAAGAATGTATATAGAGGAGATGAAAGGTCCCACAATGAGCACATTTTCCATAGATAGACAAACCTTACCCAACGTGGATACAGAGAATTAAATAAGCACAGAACAGTAGGCAAACTTACCAACCAGTGGAGCAGAGACCATGACCAGGCCAGGGTCGAGCAATAACATCAGTAGCAGCAAAATCATACAGAGAAACCATCACCAGAGAACAACAGAGGAAACCCTCGAGCCACCACAGTGTCAACAAACAAATGACTAGTTGATTAGGGTTGAGAGCGTTAACCAAGGTGGGAGGGTGTTTTACGAGGCCGATACACATGTCCATCAAACATCGGCGGAGGTACAAGTAATTAAATCCCGCACCAAAATATCTACGCGATTATTGTAATCACCAGTTGATTAAGCATTAATCACACGATTAATCATTACCAAAACAATTATATTAATCATCATTCCATTTTATATAGTTGTTAAGGGTAAAGAGGAGGCTAGACCCATCAATTGTCCTAATCGAAACCGGGGTTCTGTATGGAAACCTAAGGACGTAATACCAAATATAATTCCTTTTGTCTAGTCAAATTTTGCTCCCAATTTTAGTCCCTCTACATAGAGTTCTACTGATCTGGCTTTGGACATATCTCATATCAGATAGAATAACACAAGAATGATGGATGAGATGAATGTGGCACCTAGCAAGGAAGGATTGGCAAACAACAGGGGAAAATATTCCAGGATCAACACTAATTTCGATATTGGTCGATCTCCTCCTAAAAGGAAGGGCAATGAAATTGAAATCTCGGCCCAAAAATCATGTAGGCACTCCTTATTGTCCCCTATATGTAAAAGGAAAGAAATTGACACCAAATTTGTCTCGATCTCAGATGATGAATACCTTCAGGCACTTAACAGATTCTGGGTTTAGACATCGCCCCTATAACTGTAAAGAAAAATAGCAGAAAAGCCAATGATTCTTTGGAGGAAGAGAGGAACATTAGCTTGGGACCATCCGGTAAAAATAAGAAAGGGACTAGATACAAAAGCCTTTCCCTTTGTGGTGCACTAGGTGATGACCTTAACAACAGATTCGTAGAGGCCATGGAAGAATCGTTATACCCTTCATTGATCCTGGACCATCGAATGGACCTAATGAATCTATCGAGGAGTTACATTTTTGGGACCTTAGAGCACCGTTTCCTGGCACTACCCTCCCCTAATAAAAATCATGTCACTAAATTTTAGGGGCTTAGGATCTCCCCAAACCAAAAGATCCTTGAAACACGGTTTAGATCAAAATACCCCTCCATTGTGCTACTCCAGGAAATTATGATGACCAAGGAAATGGTGACAGAAATTCTTCTTCGGATGTGTCCCAGTTGGCACAGTTGTGCTACCATCTCTCAAGGCAAATATAGCGAATTAGCTGCAATTTGGGACCCATCTATTTACAACTTACAATCTTTCATGTCATGCATGGGCATTATCTTGTCTAGCTACCACACAGGGTTCGGATTATGAACATATACGCCCCATACTCCAACCACAAAACATTCTAGGATATGGTTGATACATCTCGGCTACTTGATATCAAACCTTTGACCATTGCAGGTGATCTAAATTTCACAATGGAGTCTGTGGAATGTTGGTGACAAAAGGCCAAACCAGACCCCTTGGTTGTCCATTTCAAAGATCTCTTCCAACACAAATCACTCAGGGACATTGCACCAAACCCACTATGTCCAACTTGGAGAAATAATCATTCTGGGGTGGAGGGTATTTCAAAAATAATAGGCAGATTCTCTGTGGACTCCCATACGTACCACTAGATGAACCAGATACACTCATGGTCATTTTTCTTGGACATCTCTAACCATGATACCATAATACTTGAATGGTACAATGAACTGGACCATATGACTCTACCTTTAAACTTCAATTCAATGTGGATAAGTGACCCATACTTTCATTCCTTAGTCCATCAATCATGGTGCACTCCTGTCGCTGATGCTACAAATAATCCTAATCTGTGGGTTCGGAACAAGCTAATGTGGCTTAAATATAATGTCAAAGTCTAGATATACAACTGTCAATCCAACCTGAAAAAGGAGTTTCATTATATCGAGGTCAAAACTGCTCTCTCCTCAAATCCAATTCTTCCAGGTTATTTCTCTATATAGCAGCAACAGGAAATATTGGATTTGGCACTCAAGCGGGACAAAATACTCAAACTTCAAGAAGAGGAGTGGAGACACAAAAGTAGGCTAGCATGGATTAAAGGTGGAGACCACAATACAAAAAAAGTTCTCCATGATGCATCCAAGCAGATAAAAATAAATTCCATTTGGGCGATGCAAGATGCTTAAGGAAATACTCTATGCAATACTGGAGACACAAAATTGAAGACCTTACGTTATTTTAGACAACAATATTTGGACAAGGAAACATACTTCATCACAGAAAAAATGGATCTTATTGGCTTGTTCTCAGTGATGCTCAATGAGGATGGCATTTCAATTATGGACACTCCTATTAATGAAGATGATCTACTACATTCCATCAAGGAGATGGCCAAGGACAAGAGCCCTAGCCCTGATGGTTGGCCCATCGATCTATTTTAGCATTTTTTCGAGTTGCTGGGCTCTGAGCTGGTCAAAATGGCGAAGGTTGTCAAAATTCATGGACACATTCTAGGTGCCATCAACTCTACTTTTCTTATCTTAATTCCCAAGAAATCAACTCTTTACTTTTCTCTGAATATTGACCTATTTCTCTCTGCAATTTTGCATATAAAATGATGTCTAAACTCCTATCCAACAGGAGAAACCAGGATGTCATTGCTATTTCTCAAGAGTATATTCATTCATTGAAATCTAAGAAGCTAAAATCTTGTCTCATGAATATTGATCTCGAGCATGCTTTCGACTGTGTTGATTGGGAATTTCCTATTGGGTATGAAACTTGATTATCTTCTGTATTCAAAATTTTCATCCGAATGTATACCCCAAGAAGATTGTACACCCCTCCACGCGGGGGGCACTTGTCCCCCCCGCGGGGGTCCGAGGAAGCTAATCCCCCCCGGTTGGGCGGTCTAGGCACCAACGGTCCCCCGGCGGGGGTTCAAGGGCAACATAGCCGAAGCTAAAGACAAATGTAAAATTGCCTCATAAAAGTATAGTAATTTATAGTCAATCTGGGTTGTTCATTAAGCGGATGATCTTATGGAAGAAGTTATGTTTAATTTAGTGTTTTTTTCCCTAGAAGGAAACCCCTCACTATATATGAGGGAATTGTATTGCATCTATGGTTATCTATATTCTGAGTGAGGAAGAGAGAGGATATTGAGAGTGAAGAGGATGTCACAGCGGATCTATTGTAGGTTGTATCTCTTAAGTTTGATGGATAATATAATAAAAGAAGGACTGGCTATTTCTTCGTGGAAGTAGCCCAAACTGGGTGAAGCACGTTTATATTTTTGCAATATTTTATGTGTTCCATTGCTCCGTAATATATAATTTTCTAACAACTGGTATTAGAGTCGAAGGTCTATTTGGTTGATAAACTCATAGAAGAGAAGGGTTCCTGGTTCGAATGGGAGCAATGGCAAAAGATGGTAGGTTTAGGGTTGAAAAATTCAACGGCCAAAACTACCAGTTGTGGAAGATGCAGATGGAATATTATCTGTATCAGAGAGATCTGTACCTACCATTGAGTGGAAAGACAAAGAAGCCAACGAGTATGACAAATATAGAATGGGATATTCTCGATAGAAAGGCACTTAGAACAATACGACTGTGCCTGGTGGTGTCGGTATCATTTAATATTTCAAAGGAAACGACAACAGAGGGTTTAATGTTAGCATTGGCAAAACTATATGAAAAACCCCTTGGCCTCAAATAAGGTATTTCTTATGAAGCGTTTATTTAATATGAAGATGTTAGAAGGTGGATTTGTTGCAGACGATTTAAATGAATTTAATACAATTACAAGTCAGTTAAGTTCTATAGGGGTAAATTTTGATGATGAAGTTAGAGCTCTGTTATTTCTGTGCTCATTGCCAGAAAGTTTGAATGGCTTAGTTATGGAATTAGTAATTCTATCTTTGGATCTGATACTTTAAAGTTTGATGATGTTGTCAGTGCAATCCTTAACGAGGAAATGTGATGGAAAAGCTCCGGTGAGACATCAGGTAATGCTTTGACTGCAAAGACTAGGGGAAGAAAAATGGAAAGAGGAAAGAGCTTTGGATATCGCAGTAAGTCAAGAAAAGGCAGATCCAAGTCCAGATCGAGGATAGTGTGCTAGAAATGCGGGAAGAAAGGACACTTGAAGAAAGACTACAAGTCTTAGAAGGGAAAAGAAGGAGACAGGCAACAAGAAAACAATCATGAAGCGAATGTAACAGGTGATGTGTTACAAGATGCTTTGATTCTTTCATTAGAAAATAATATTGATGCATGCGTGGTAGATTCAGGGGCCTCATTCCATGCCACACCTTATAGGAAACATTTTCATGATTACGTTCAAGGAGATTTTGGACATGTTTGATTGGGTAATGATAAACCATGTAAAATCGTTGGAATGGGTATAGTTTTCATAAAACAGAAAAATGGAAATCAGTGGCTATTGAAGGAGGTAAGACATGTTCCAAATATGAAGAAAAATCCAATTTCAACAAAGCAGTTGGGATGTGAAGGTTGTGTAACTACTTTCACAGATAAAACCTAGAAGGTCACAAAAGGATCCCTAGTAATAGAAAAAGGAGAAAAGGTTGGTACGTAGTATTTATGCAATGGTATTTCTAATTCTATTAATGCTTTAACCTCTATAGGAGAAGATATGGCATTGTGGCATCATAGGCTCTAGCACATGAGTGAGAAGGAGGTGCAGATTCTTCACTCAAAAAATTTGTTGCCAGGTTTGAAGCATGTTGATTTAAAATTCTGTGAAAATTGTGTTTATCAGAAACAGAAGAGAGTCAGATTCCTTAGAGTTGAGAAAGAAAAGAAGAGAGAAAAATTAGATCTTGTGCATACAGATGTATGGGGACCCACTCAGGTATCATCTCTTGGTGGTTCTCGTTATTATGTTACTTTTATTGACGATACAACCAGGAAAACCTGGATTTATTGTATTCGAAATAAATTTGATGTATTTGATACTTTCAAAAAATGGAAAGCTTTGGTTGAAAATGAGACAGGAAAAAGGTTGAAGTGTCTTAGATCAGATAATGGAGGTGAATATTGCAGCAAAGAGTTTGATAGGTACTATTTAGAGAATGGAATTCGCAGAGAGAAGACAGTTCCAAGAACACCACAAAAAAATGGTGTGTCAGAAAGGATGAACAAGAAAATCATGGAGCGTGCAAGGTGCATAAGATTGCATGCAGAATTGCCTTTACAATTTTGGGCAAATGTTGTAGGCACTGATATTTATGTAATAAATAGAGGGCCTTCAAGTTCCTTGGATGGTGGTATTTCGGAGGAGGCATGGATAGGTAAAAAGGTAAACTACTCATTTTTAAATACTTTTGGTTGTGAAGCCTTTGTCCACATTTATAAAGAAAATAGAACAAAGCTTGAGGAAAAATCAAAGAAATTTATCTTTATTGGATATGGTGTTAATGATTTTGGTTATCTCTTATATGATTATGAAAGTCACAAAATCATTAGGAGTAGAGATGTAATATTCGATGAAAAGGTCTTGTATAATAATCAGTTGGAGGAAAAGAAACAAGAAAAAGAAAACAGAGAATACACAGTGCTTGACAATATCACGGGAAAAGTGATGGTGCCTGAAAATCATAATGATCAACAACGAGAACAACAACCACAACAGCAACAAGCACTTCAAACACCTGAAAGTGGTGTTAGAAGATCTACTAGGATAAGTAGACCCCCTAAACGATACTCTCTTTCATTGTATTATGTATTGTTGACTCATTCTGGTGAACCAGAATGTTATGAAGAAGCAGTGCAGGTAGAAACCAGGAAGAAGTGGGAGCAAGCCATGAAAGAAGAGATAGACTCCTTAGCACATAACCATACTTGGGACTTAGTCAGGTTGCCTGTAGGTAAAACAGCATTGCAGAATAAATGGGTTTACAGGCTGAAGGAAGAAGATGGAGGAAAGCAGAGGTACAAAGCTAGACTTGTGGTGAAAAGGTTTGCACAGAAAAGGGTATAGATTTTGATGAAATATTTTTTCCTGTTGTTAAAATGACTTCAATGAAAACTATTCTAAGTCTAGTAGCAGCTGAAGATTTGCATCTTGAGAAGTTAGATGTAAAGACAACCTTTCTCCATGGGGATTTGGAGGAAGAGATATATATGTAGTAGCCACAAGAATATGAGGTAAAAGGAAAGGAAAAACTAGTGTGGAGGTTGAAGAAGAGCTTGTATGGCTTAGAACAGGCTCCAAGGCAGTGGTATCTAAAATTTGACAGGTTTATGTCTGAACAAGGTTATACTAGGTGTCACTCTGATCATTATGTTTATCTCAAAAGGCAAAATGATGGCAGCTATATTATATTGTTATTGTATGTAGATGACATGCTTGTTGCAGGTTCTAACATGCAGGAAATAAATGTGCTCAAAAGAAAATTTGAAAACTCATTTGCAATGAAGGATTTGGGTGCTAAAAAACAAATCTTTGGTATGATATTAACTAGAGATATGAAGAATCACAAATTAACATTGTCTCAAAGTGAGTACATAGAAAATGTGTTGAAAAGGTTTAATATGCAGAATGGAAACCAATTAGTATACCTTTGGCTAGCCATTTCAAATTAAGTAAGGAGGCGTGTCCCAAGACTCAAGAAGAAATGGCTCATATGTCTAGAGTTCCATATGCATCAGCAGTTGGAAGCTTAATGTATGCAATGGTCTACACAAGGCCTGATATTGCACATGCCTTGGGAGTTGTAAGTAGGTACAAGAGAAATCCAGGAAAATAACATTAGATGTCGGTGAAGTCGATTCCTAGGTATTTGAGAGGTACCACAAATCAAGCATTATGCTTTAGTGGTTCAAACATTTCTCTACATGGATATGTTGATGCAGATATGGCAGGTGATAGCGATAACAGGAGGAGCACTACAGGATATGTATTTACTATAGGTGGAACAGTTGTCAGTTGGGTTTCAAAAATCCAAAGTGTTGTTGCACTTTCAACAACAGAAGTAGAGTATGTTGCTGCTACAGAGGCTAGTAAAGAAATGATTTGGTTACAAAGGTTTCTGGATGAATCGGGTAAAAAGATAGATTTGGGCAGGTTATACAGTGACAACCATAGTGCCATTCATCTTGTAAAGAAATCTGTATTTCATTCCAAGACTAAAGATATACAACTCAAGTACCATTTCATATGGTCAACATTGGAAGATGGATAGTTAAAGCTGGAAAAGATACACGGTAACCAAAATCCTGCAGATATGTTAACAAGTTGTAACTAGAGAGAAACTGAGAATTTGCTCAGTTCAATTGGTTTTCAAGTATGATGAAGAAGATGAGAAATAGCCAAGTCCAAACTAGAGTCATTGTCTAGCAAATGAAGCAATGGTGGATTTGCTATAATCAGACTCCATGTGGGATATTGTTGGGCAGGGAGCCTGATTATCTTTTGTATTCAAAGGTTTCAGCCGAATGTATACCCTAGGAAGACTGTACACCCCTCCACGTAGGGGGGTGCGGGGGGACTTGTCCCCCTCACGGGGGTCTGAAGGGGCTAATCCCCCCCTGGTGGGGGAGTCTGAGGGCCAGCAGTCCCCCAGCGGGGGTTCGGGGGCAGCACCCTCGAAGCTAAAAATAGATGTAAAATTACCTTGTAAAAGTATAGTAATTTCTAGTCAATCTAGGACGTTTATTAGGCGGATGATATAACGGTAGAAGTTATCTTTAATTTAGGGTTTTTTGCCCTAGAAGGCAACTGCTTGCTATATATGAGGGAATTGTATTGCATCTATGGCTATCTATATTCTGAGTGAGGAAGAGAGAGGAGATTGAGAGCGAAGAGGGTGTTACAGCAGATCTGTTGTAGGTTGTATCTCTTCAGTTTGATGGATAATATAATAAAAGAAGGACTGGCTTTTTTTCCATGGACATAGCCCAAACTGGGTGAACCATGTATATCTGTGTCTCGTTTTATGCGTTTTTTGTGTTTATATTTTTGCAATATTTTATGTGTTCCATTGCTCCGTAATATATAATTTTCTAACAACTGATATTAGAGACGAAGGTCTATTTGGTTGATAAACTCATAGGAGAGAAGGGTTCTTGGTTCGAGTGGGAGAAATGGCAGAAGATGGTAGGTTTAGGGTCGAAAAATTCAATAGCCAAAACTACTAGCAGTGGAAGATGCAGATGGAAGATTATTTGTATCAGAGAGATCTGTACCTACCGCTGAGCAAAAAGACAAAGAAGATAACAAGTATGACAGATACAGAATGGGATATTCTTGATAGAAAGGCACTTGGAACAATACGGCTATGCCTAGCGGCGTCGGTAGCATTTAGTATTTCAAAGGAAACGACAACAGAGGGTTTAATGTTGGCATTGGACAAACTATATGAAAAACCCTTGGCCTCAAATAAGGTATTTCTTATGAAGCGTTTATTTAATATGAAGATGTCAAAAGGTGGATCTGTTGCAGACCATTTAAATGATTTTAATACAGTTACAAGTCAGTTAAGTTTTGTAGGGGTAAATTTTGATGATGAAGTTAGGGCTCTGTTATTTCTGTGCTCATTGCTAGAAAGTTGGAATGGTTTAGTTATGGCCATTAGTAATTCTATCTATGCATCTAGTACATTAAAGTTTGATGATGTTGTCGGTGCAATCCTTAATGAGGAAATGTGACAGAAAAGCTCCGGTGAGACATCAGGTAATGCTTTGACTGCAGAGACTAGGGGAAGAAAAATGGAAAGAGGAAAAAGCTCAGGATATCACACTAAGTCAAGAAAAGGTAGATCTAAGTCCATATCAGGGATAGTGTGCTTGAAATGTGGGAAGAAAGAACACCTGAAGAAAGACTACAAGTCTCAGAAGGGAAAAGAAGGAGACGGGCAGCAAGAAAACAATCATGAAGCGAATGTAACAAGTGATGTGTTGCAGGATGTTTTGATTCTTTCATTAGAAAATATTATTGATGCTTGGGTGGTAGATTCAGGGGCCTCATTCGATGCCACACCTGATAGGAAACATTTTCATGATTATGTTCAAGGAGATTTTGGACAGGTTCGATTGGGTGATGATAAACCTTGTAAAATCATTGGAATGGGTACAGTTTTCATAAAAAAGTAAAATGGAAATCAGTGGCAATTGAAGGAGGTAATGCATCTTCCAAATCTGAAGAAAAATCTGATTTCAACAGGGCAATTGGGAGGTGAAGGTTGCGTAACTACTTTCATAGATAAAACCTAAAAGGTCACAAAAGGATCCCTAGTAATAGCAAAAGGAGAAAAGGTTGGTACATTGTATTTATGCAATGGTATTTCTAATTCTATTAATGGTTTAACCTCTACAGGAAAAGATACGACATTGTGACATCATAGGCTCGGGCACATGAATGAGAAGGGGATGTAAATTCTTCACTGAAGAAATTTGTTGCCAGGTTTGAAGCATGTTGATTTAAAATTCTGTGAAAATTGTGTTTATGGAAAATAGAAGAGAGTCAGATTCCTTAGAGTTGGGAAAGAAAAGAAGAGAGAAAAAATATTCTGTGCATACAGATGTATGGGACCTGCTCAGGATATCTTCTTGGTGGCTCTCATTATTATGTTACTTTTATTGATGATGCAACCAGGAAAACCTGGATTTATTGTATTCGAAATAAATATGATGTATTTGATACTTTCAAGAAATGGAAAGCTTTGGTTGAAAATGAGACAGGAAAAATTTTGAAGTGTCTCAAATCAGATATTGGAGGTTAATATTGCAGCAAAGAGCTTGATAGGTATTGTTCAGAGAATGGAATTCACAGAGAGAAGATTGTTCTAGGAACACCACAAGAAAATGGTGTGTCAGAAAGGATGAACAGGACAATCATGGAGCGTGCAAGGTGCATGAGATTGCATGCAGTATTGCCTTTACAATTTTGGGAAAATGCTAAAGACGTTGTTGTTTATCTAATAAATAGAGGGCCTTCAAGTTCCTTGGATGGTGGTATTCCAGAGGAGGCATGGATAGGTAAAAAGGTAAACTACTCATTTTTAAAGACTTTTGTTTGTGAAGCCTTTGTCCACATTAATAAAGAAAATAGAACAAAGCTTGAGGAAAAATCAAAGAAATGTATCTTTATTAGATATGGTGTTAATGATTTTGGTTATCTCTTATATGATTATGAAAATCACAAAATCATTAGGATCAGAGATGTAATATTCAATGAAAAGGTATTGTATAATAATCAGTTGCAGGAAAAGAGACAGGAAAAAGAAAACAGAGAGTACACAATGCTTAACAATATCACAGGAAAACTGATGGTGCCTAAAAATCATAATGATCAACAGCTAGAACAAAAACCACAACAGCAACAAGCACTTCAAACACCTGAAAGTGGTGTTAGAAGATCTACTAGGATAAGTAGACCCCCTGAACGATACTCTCCTTCATTGTATTATGTATTGTTGATTGATTCTGGGGAACTAGAATGTTATGAAGAAGTAGTGTACGTAGAAACCAGGAAGAAGTGGGAGCAAGCCATGAAAGAAGAGATGGACTCCTTAGCACATAACCAGACTTGGGATTTAGTCAGGTTGTGTGCAGGTATAATAGCATTGCAGAATAAATGGGTTTACAAGCTTTTTATCGGGAAAATTAGTGTCCATTCAGAGTTGCTAGTCCCACTAAGACGGGTAGCTATCTTCGAAACAAACAAACTAAAGTTACATGTGTTTTCCTTTATGAGAGATAGATGAGAGAGAAGCAGAGAGTACCAACCTCAGTCTTTCGCTTGGCTCCTTGCTTGTTTCCTCTCCCCTTTGACAGAGCTTTACCACTCTTTCCTCACTTTTCCCGCTTCAAAGAACACATGTAGAGTCAAAGCAGCGTAATACCATCAAAGCATAGAGATCTATAACCATACACAATATAGGATCAAATGTATATTAACCATACAAATTCATACATCAATACAAGGTTCAGAAATATACAAGAATATGGAGAAAAACTCAAATAGATTTATTGATAGAAGTAGTAGAAGAGAGGATTACAACCCAACTGTCTGACCCAGTGCCATCCCCCCAGCATGAAAGCCCTATTCACCTCATGGAAAGCTAGATCACCCAACACTATGATGTTTCACAGAGAAACCAATAGCACTTCCTTACAAAATACAAAATTCTAGCCTCTGAATCTCTAGGATGAGGGATCCATATATAGATATTTGCAGGTGGGTTAGTCAGCTTCTAGGATTTTGATAAGTGTCATTTCTCTGATAGTTCTTTGTTCCACTTGGAGATTTCATGATCTCTTACTCATCCTTGGGTGAATTCAGAAAGGCAAGTGTCAAATGAGCAGTTTCTAGAAGATTCTCTGGGTTTCCACCTAGCAAACCGCCTCTACCATTTGTCTGTTCTCGCTCATCGCATCCTACAAAAGGGATTTTCAATATGCATCGCACCCTCTATGTGTAACAGGTGAGATGCATCACACCCTCAGCATGGAGCAGTCTGTATGGTCCAGTTTTGACCAGTTCTGAGTAGTTTTTCAGGGAGAATTTCTGAGAAATGATGAAATCATCTAACCTTGTTCCTTTAGGGTATGAAACAACACTTTTAGGGGTTTAGAAGCCCTTGGTTTATGGACATATGTGATTGGGGTTTTAGTGCCCAAATATGTCTATAACAGTTGCCCCCTAAAGCACCAGGTCGTAAATCTTCTGATGTCGGATGAAATGCTTTATTATGAGGATCCGAAGTTTTTCGAACTGGAAGGTGACCTGTAATAAGATACAATATAATAAATTATCTTCATAATATTTTCATGATCTAGTTGAGGTGGGCATTCCCATGCTCAACTTTATAAAGTCATTTTCATGTACATAGGACAGACAATCGTTTATGTGGTGGATTGATGATTTTGGAAGAGCCATCGTCCTTTAGCTTGGATGATTATTTGTGTAGCTATGATGTACATTTGATGTCTTTATTTTTCCTCAATATATCGCAGCCTGGATGGATGAAACTAGATCTGAGGTCTTCAAACTCATTCAATCTTCACCTGAAGTACAAGTTGATCCATGTGAAAAGTATTCTGATGTCGAACATGGAAAGACATCGCCTGATTACCAGCCAATGATGTAAGTTGTTAATAGGTGTGAGAGGAATCACTGATAATGATGATGACCCTCAAGGTACTATAGTACAATTTACACGGTGTGAATACATGAGTCGATGTCGAACACCATGTAAAATCTTTCGGTCGAAGACCATTGATGAAAACCTATCGTCGGAAGTGAGAAACTTGTCATTGAGGCATGCAAACTTCAAAGTACTAAAAGGGTTGTTCCTAAGTCGACTTCTTGGATAATGAGCTGATGTCGACAGGAAGTGACCCGTCATAGGAGGGCCTTGATGAATCCCACATCTACGACACAGAATGGAGAAAATGATTTTGTGGAGGTGAAAACAATCTGATGATACAAGGTTTAGCATGGCAGTCATGAAAGAATGGAGAATAAAGGTATTGCAACGGATGAGGCATTAGCTGGGTTGGTGAATTCTCTGAGTGACTTCTCTTGAACATATCGACGACACTGAAATGGATTGGTACTGTTAACCCCAAAAATGGATGGTATGGAGGACCAATGGTGATATGACCGGTGAACGAAATAACCCAACCCGACTCAATCATGGTGATGGAGTGAAAGTTTCTTGTTCAAGAGCGACCTGCTACCAATAAAGTTCTTCAAGTTTTCTTCCCAATTTTTCCCTAGTCAGTTCTGACCATTACCTCTTTATTTTTGTCAAGCTTGAGGAGGATAACATATGCTTGTTCTATAATTTTCCCTTCAGGCAAACCTGTCGCTATGTTTTAGCGAGCCTAGCGACAGTGAAACTTGCTCTTGTCTGTAATGGACAAGTTTCTCACTATTGTTTTAACGAGTTTAACGACAAAGATAACTAGGTCCTTTTCAGTTTTAGAGAGTCTGAAAAGAGACAAAAAGGAAACTCCAATAATCCTTTTTCGTAGTATAATCCCTTAAGTCCGAAAAAGTATAAAATAATATGAAAGGGATGACTTTTCTGATCACTTTAACGAGCCAAAAAAGACAAGAACTCAATATTTTTGTGTAATGATCCCTCAGGTCCAAAAAGATTAAAATCTAGATGAGGGATAGCACTTCCAATCACTTTAACGAGTTGGAGAGTCCAATTTCTCAGCAATATTTTTATATTTTACGAGTCTAAAAAGAACTTAAAAGAGACTCGTCTTTAAGGAATGAGTGATATTTTCAAGTAGCAGCTGGTTCCAGGTAAGGTTTGGAACTTTCCAATTGTGGCAATGTAAGGAAAGGTGGCTAACAGAATCACTTTTTTCAGTTGTCCCTCAAAAGGGTAAACAATCAAGTGGAGGTGGATGATTGGCTAAAAAGTGGAGGTGATGGTAAGAACATGACCAAGGCTCAAAAGCTTATAGCAATGCAATCACAAGGGTTATTTACCGAAAGTGGGTTCATTTTTCAATGAGCTTGAACTCTGGGGGAACATATGCTCATAATTAGGTCTATTTTTTAACGAGCTTGAACTTTGCGAAAACATTGCTCATGCCAGTCATATAATAAGGATATCTCTCATCAATAGGTTCATTTTTTAGGGAGCTTGCCCCATGTGCAACTTTGCTCCGGAGCCTTTTTTATGCAAGCTAGGAACGACCAACCTACAAGGTTAAAGGGTTGAGAGCCTACAAACTAAGAAAATAAGCCTACAAACTACGAAAATAAAAGGTCATTTTTCACTTGCATGCAACAGGTTTGCATGCCCCCAGGTATAAAGAGAAGTAGAGTTTCCAGGTTACCATATGGAAGTTCTTGCATTAAAGCAAGGTTGTTTCGTCCGCATTTGTAGACGAAACACTTCCTTGGCTCTGTCCATTGAAATAGACAAAGGTGAATGGTGGGAGATTCCACTCACATAACGTTTGATGAGGGAATCCTTTTCTATTCTAATCCCATTTTCCTAAATGGATGGGTGTGTCAGACTAGTCATATATCCAACGCGGAAACCTACCTTATATCTAAGGTTTTTTTGCCAAAGCAAACTAGAGTGCATGCCCCCTGGGTTTAGTCACATTCACCGAATCACTCGCGTTCATCAGGTGGATGGACTAGAGGTTGATGAGACATTCCTTGTGCAAAAATACTAGTTAGGGATGGTATTTGACTATTAGCTGTGTTTGAACCAGGAAATGAAATCTGGTCGACGAGCTGGACCATTCTGCCTTCATACGAGAAACACATCACCCTAAAGAGTGAGGAAACAATAGCTCCCATGCTATAAATGTAGTCACATCCAAGGAGTAGATTGTAATCTAATGGCCCTTAGAATACCATCACATTTAGATAAAAGGTTTTCCTTCTCAAAGTTATAGGCAAATTTGGAAGTATCCCTAACGGTCGACTAGTTCCTTTGTTGAAGCCTGACATATTTCGAATCTTAGGCAGAAGCAATGGCGAACCAAGTGCTTTCCAAGCAATTAAGGAAAGGATACTCATGGAGGCCCCTTCATCTATGATTGTACTAGTCATAATCATTCTGGAAGCTTGTACTATGATTCAGAATGGTACATTAGATGGTAGGTAGGGTCTCCCTAGTAGATTCCAATTGAAGGAAATAACTAGATTGCTTGGAGGAGGGACCAAATAGACATCCGGATGAATATCTAATGAACTTTCTTCTTGCGGTAAAGGAATGGGTAGATTTCTCCGAGGTTCATCGGATTCTGTGTTAATAAAAAGAATTTGAACGGTGTCGTTCTCGTTCTCTTTGGTGACTGTATCATCTGAAGGTGGACCTTCTAAAGACAAGACTGGGTCAACTGCCATCTCGACCTATTGACTTTGGTCCGGTGTAGACTCAAAAGGTTCATCTTCAATGATAAGTGCTTCGACCGACAACAAAGGTGTGTCAGTCAAATTTTCAGCTATCGATGGACTCGACAAGATTTGCTTGTATCCAGGAGGAAGCCACAGTGGTGAAGCAAGACGATTATCCAAGACTCTTTTAGCTTCGTCCAGTAACGGATAATAGTGGAGGGCATGATCGCCTTCACATAGTCTACAACGAAATTTAGATCTTCCTTTCTATCCATTGACTTTGTTTTCACTAGTTGATGGTGTGCTCTCAACATGATCGTCAAAGGTTGAAGACACCGGATTGTGCAAGAGGGGATACCAGTCCCTTAAGATCCATGGGATGCAAGGACAATCTCGATGATAGTAGTCTCCTCTGCAAATGACACATGGAGATTTAGGTTTGGATGGTGCAGTGTGCAGATTTTCGCTAGACGATGCATGGTTGCCCCCTTTCGTCGTTGGCTTCTTTTTCTTCTTCTCCTTCCCTTTCTTCTTCTTCTCAGTTACTTGATTCTTAGTTTTATTAGCTTCACCAAGTGAAGAGGAAGAAGGGGAGGGAGAAACAAACGAAGTAGAAGGTTGGGAGGTAACTCTAGCATCATTTGGTTGCTGATTTGATTGCTCAGGAATCACAATGTTTTGAATGACAGAGGTTGAGAAAAGCCATACTGGCAGGCCAATTGTAAGTCCTGGAAGGGACAATGTAGCCATATGAGGTGCACCAACATCTCCCCAAGAGGAGAAGGGACTAGGATTCCCCCCAAGGGGAAATCCTTGATTGGTGGACTCCATTTTCTCAACTTAAGACCAACGAAGGAATAGTGATGTTATTCCAATTAAAATAAATTCTAAGATGCTTTGACACAACTTTCTTTTTAAATTTTAAAGAGTCGAGAAAAAGCTAAATATGACTCTAGTTGCCTTCAATTTTTAATGAGCCTGAAGTGACAAGTGCTCAGATGGACCTTTTCTTTTAAGGATTCTAAAACGGAATGAAATTGACTACTCTAGAAATCTAGACAGAG
This sequence comes from Pinus taeda, assembly GCA_000404065.3. Lineage (NCBI taxonomy): Eukaryota > Viridiplantae > Streptophyta > Pinopsida > Pinales > Pinaceae > Pinus > Pinus taeda. Next base: position 110,566 of record APFE030355844.1, read on the forward strand.
GGATTACCACACCAATCGCAAAACTGCATAATACTTTTTACGTACGGTAGTCAATCTTCCCGAATGTTGTGTTTGGTGCATTGCGATCGATAGGGCGGTAGACACAGCTTCCTAAGGATAAAGGATATAGCCTATTATGGTCTTCCAATATATACTCGATGGTACATGGGAACACAAGTCTATACTGGCACTTATCGTATCAAAGAGGAGGAATCACCCAACCTACGATGAAAATGAAAGTTACTAGGCTTTACGATGCTGGAATACATCTCTAGCCTAGACTTCTAGATGTTGTGTGTTAGGTTCCAAAGCATTTTTATGTTCATTGAGGTTTATTTTACAGTTGATCTTTCTTAAGAAGTTTTCCTTTAAGGTTTACCGTGTGATGTAGATATACAATTCCTAAATATGCAATCTAAGATGATAAACAGTCGTTTACTTTTCTTTTTGCAATGAAAATCCCAGCTACTAAGGAAAGAGAAGGAAAATCCTTTCAACATAGAGCAGAGATCACACACTAAGATGCACTGTCCTAAATCAATTTCTGCATGCAGTCTAAATGCAAATGCACATGCATGTATTTGTTTTTTCATTTTCCTTAATGTGAGAATGACAAAAAGAAAACTAAGTATAGATCTAAACTATCTTTCCTCAAAGTGACACTTTAACAATTTCTTTTCAAAAACGAAAGGAAGACTAAGAAGACACTTTCAATTTTGACTTGAAAACTGCTTTCGACACTTCAAAGAATTGCTGATTCGAATCAAATACAATAGCAAAAGTGTAATTGACTATCTAAAAGAGGAATACTTTACGACACTCTTTTTCTTGACTGAAAACGATAGTTGCGACACTTTCAAATCAAAAGTCGACAGTTCGATTAAGCTACTTTTTGCAAAGGAAGACTGTAAATGACGAAAAATACATAAAAAGAACATTCACAATTCCTTATCAATCGAGGCTGAATAATGTAAAGGAAGAAGGTTTCAACAATGATATACTGTTCATAGACAACAAAACTATTGAATAGAGCTTAAAACAATGAAGAAAAAACCAAAATCCTGAGGCAGAAACAGTCTCACTCAATCATCGCACCTGTAACACAGGGAAACAGGGATGCATCTCACCTGCAACACACAGGGGGTGCGATGCATCCAGGTTGCCAATGAGAGACAACGCGATTGTCTAGGGATGAGACTGAGCTTGGTTTTCACTCACAATTTGCAGCTAAGTTCAAGGATTTAGGCTGAGATTATGATAGGCAGTAAACATAAAGTATAGGGGCTGATCTAATGAGGTTATAGAGCTACCACCAAGGTACTTATGATGGTTGCAAGTCAGATGTTCAGTTCATAAACCAACCCGGAGATTGACTGAAGCAGCATTGATCTACTTTGCAGTTGTATACCAAAAGCAGTTCGAAGGCTAGTTGGCTTAACTTCAGGCTCCGTCTGTAGTTTATAAAGCAAACAACAGTAACAAGCAAACAGACTATTCGCTCCCCAATGGAGTCGCCATTTTTTTATCGGGAAAACTAGTGTCCATTCAGAGCTGATAGTCCCACTAAGACGGGTAGCTATCTTAGAAACAAACAAACTAAAGTTACTTGTGTTTTCCTTTATGAGAAATAGATGAGAGAGAAGCAAAGAGTACTAACCTCAGTCTTTCGCTTCGCTCCTTGCTTGTTTCCTCTCCCCTTTGACAGAGCTTTGCCACTCTTTCCTCACTTGTCTCGCTTCAAAGAACACATGTAGAGTCAAAGCAGCATAATACCATCAAAGCATAGAGATCTATAACCATAAACAATATAGGATTAGATGTATATTAACCATACAAATGCATACATCAATACAAGATTCAGAAATATACAAGAATATGGAGGAAAACTCAAATAGCTTTATTGATAAAAGTAGTAGAAGAGAGGATTACAACCCAACGGTCTAACCTAGTGCCATCCTCCTAGCATGAAAGCCCTCTTCGCCTCATGAAAAGCTAGATCACTCAACACTATGATGTTTCACAGAGAAACCAATAGCACTTCCTTACAAAATACAAAATTCTAGCCTCTGAATCTCTAGGATGAGGGATCCATATATAGATATTTGTAGGTGGGTGAGTCAGCTTTTGGGATTTTGATTAGTGTCATTTCTCTGATAGTTCTTGGTTCCACTTGGATATTTCATGATCTCTTACTCATCCATGGGTGAATTCAGAGAGACAAGTGTCAAATGAGTAGTTTCTAGAAGATTCTCTAGGTTTCCACCTAGCAAACTGCCTCTACCATTTGTCTGCTCTCATTCATCGCACCCTATAGAAGGGTTTTTCAGTATGCATCACACCCTCTATGTGTAATAAGTGAGATGCATTTCACCCTCAGCATGGAGTAGTCTGTATGGTCCAGTTTTGACCAGTTCTAAGTAGTTTTTTAGGGAGAACTTCTGGGAAATTATGTAATCAGCTGACTTTGTTCCTTTAGGGTATGGAACAACACTTTTTGGGGTTTAGAAGCGCTTGGCTTATGGAAATATGTGATTGGGGTTGTAGTGCCCAAATATGTCTATAACAAGGCTGAAAGAAGAAGATGGAGGAAAATAGAGGTACAAAGCTAGACTTGTGGTGAAAGGGTTTGCACAGAAAAAGGGTATAGACTTTGATGAAATATTTTCTCCTATTGTTAAAATGACTTCAATTAGAACTATTCTAAGTCTAGTAGTAGTTGAAGATTTGCATCTTGAGCAGTTAGATGTAAAGACAACCTTTCTCCATGGGGATTTGGAGGAAGAAATATATATGCAGCAACCACAAGGATATGAGGTAAAAGGGAAGGAGAAAC
>APFE030355844.1:113456-128506 GCA_000404065.3 Pinus taeda
TTGAAAAGGTTTAATATGCAGAATGCAAAACCAGTTAGTATACCTTTGGCTAGCCATTTCAAATTAAGTAAGGAGGCGTGTCCCAAGACTCAGGAAGAAATGGATCATATGTCTAAAGGTCCATATGCATCAGCAATTTGGAAGCTTAATGTATGCAATGCTCTGCATAAGGCCTGATATTGCACATGTAATGGGAGTTGTAAGCAGGTACATGAACAATCCAGGAAAAGAACATTGGATGGTGGTGAAGTGGATTCTCAGGTATTTGAGAGGTACCACAAATCAAGAATTATACTTTGGTGGTTCAAGCATTGCTCTACAGGGATATGTTGGTGTAGATATGGCAGGTGACAGAGGTAACAAGAGGAGCACTAGAGGATATGTATTTACTGTAGGTGGAACATTTTTCAATTAGGTTTCAAAAATCCAAAGTGTTGTTTCACTTTCAACAACAGAAGCAAAGCATGTTGCTGCTACAGAGGCTAGTAAAGAAATGATTTGGTTACAAAGGGTTCTGGATGAATTAGGTAAAAAGCTAGAGTTGGGTAGGTTATACAGTGACAGCCAAAGTGCCATACATCTTGCAAAGAACTCTGCATTTCATTCCAAGACTAAACATATACAGCTCAAGTCCCATTTCATATGGTCAGCATTGGAAGATGGACAATTGAAGCTCGAAAGATACACACTAGCCAGAATCCTGCAGATATGTTAACGAAAGTTGTAACCAGGGAGAAACTAAGAATTTTCTCAGTTTCAATTGGTCTTCAAGTATGATGAAGAAGATCAGAAATATCCACGTCCAAAGTGGATTCATTTTCTAGCAAATGATGTAGCAGTGGAGTTGCTATAATCAGTCTCTAAGTGGGAGATTGTTGGGTATGGAGCCTGATTATCTTTTGTATTCAAAGGTTTCAACCGAATTTATACCCCATGAAGATTGTACACCCCTCCACGTGAGGGGGTGTGGGGCAGGACTTGTCCCCCACTGTGGGGGTCCGAGGGGGCTAATCCCCCCTGGTTGGGGGGTCCGCGGGCTAGCGGGGGTTCAAGGGAAGCGCCCCCAAACCTAAAAATAGATGTAAAATTGCCTTGTAAAAGTATAGTAATTTCTAGTCAATCTAGGCCGTTCATTAGGCAGATGATCTAATGGTAGAAGTTATGTTTAATTTAGGGTTTTTTTCCCTAGAAGGAAACCCCTCAGTATATATGAGGGAATTCTATTGCGTCTATGGATATCTGTATTCTGAGTGAGGAAGAGAGAGGAGATTGAGAGCAAAGAGGGTGTTACAGTGGATCTATTGTAGGTTGTATCTCTTTAGTTTGATGGATAATATAATAAAATAATGACTGGTTATTTCTTCGTGAACGTAGCCCAAATTGGGTGAACCACATATATCTGTGTCTCTCTTATTTTATGCATTTTATGTGTTTATATTTCTACAATATTTTATGTGTTGCATTGCTCCGTAATATATAATTTTCTAACAACTGGTATCAGAGTTGAAGGTCTATTTGGCTAATAAACTCGTAGGAGATAAGGGTTCATATTTTGAGTGGGACCAATGGCGGAAGACGGTAGGTTTAGAGTCGAAAAATTCAACGGACAAAACTACCAGCTGTGGAAGATGCAGATGGAAGATTATCTATATCAGAGAGATCTGTACCTACCACTGAGTGGAAAGACAAAGAAGTCGACGAGTATGATAGATACAGAATGGGATATTCCCAACAGAAAGGCACTTGGAACAATATGGTTGTTCCTATCGGCATCGATAGTATTTAATATTTCAAAGGAAACAACAACAAAGGGTTTAATGTTGGCATTGGCCAAACATATGAAAAGCCCTTGGACTCAAATAAGGTATTTCTTATGAAGCGTTTATTTAATATGAAGATGTCAGAAGGTGGATCTGTTGTAGACCATTTAAATGATTTTAATACAATTACAAGTCAGTTAAGTTGTGTAGGGGTAAATTTTGATGATGAAGTTAATGCTTTGTTATTTTTGTGCTCATTGCCAGAAATTTGGAATGGTTTAGTTATGGCCATTAGTAATTTTGTCTCTAGATCTAGTACTTTAAAGTTTGATGATGTTGTCGGTGCAATCCTTAATGAGGAAAGGCGACGAAAAAACTCCGATGAGACATCAGGTAATGCTTTGACTGCAAAGACTAGGGAAAGAAAAATGGAAAGAGGAAAGAGCTCTGAATATTGCAGTAAGTCAAGAAAAGGCAGATCCAAGTCCAGATCAGGGATAGTGTGCTAGAAACGCAGGAAGAAAGGACACCTGAAGAAACACTGCAAGTCTCAGAAGGGAAAAGAAGGAGACAGACAGCAAGAAAACAATCATGAAGTGAATGTAAAAGGTGATATGTTGCAAGATGCATTGATTCTTTCATTAGAAAATATTATTGATGCATGGGTGGTAGATTTAGGGGCCTTATTCCATGCCACACCTGATAGAAAACATTTTCATGATTATGTTCAAGGAGATTTTGGACAGGTTCAACTGGGTGATGATAAACCTTGTAAAATCGTTGGAATGGGTACAATTTTCATAAAACAGCAAAATGGAAATCAGTGGCTATTGAAGGAGGTGAGGCATTTTCCATATCTAAAGAAAAATCTGATTTCAACAGGGCAGTTGGGAGGTGAAGGTTGCGTAACTACTTTCACAGATAAAACCTGGAAGGTCACAAAAGGATCCCTAGTAATAGCAAAAATAGAAAATTTTGGTACATTGTATTTATGCAATGGTATTTATAATTATGTTAATGCTTTAACCTCTACAGGAGAAGATACGACATTATGGCATCATAGGCTCGAGCACAAGAGTGAGAAGGGGATGCAGATTCTTCACTCAAGAAATTTGTTGCTAGGTTTGAAGCATGTTGATTTAAAATTCTGTGAAAATTGTGTTTATGGAAAACATAAGAGAGTCAAATTCCTTAAAGTTGGGAAAGAAAAGAAGAGAGAAAAATCAGAGCTTATGCATACAGATGTATGGGGACCTGCTCAGGTATCATCTCTTGGTGGCTCTCGTTATTATGTTACATTTATTGATGATGCAACCAGGAAAACATGGATTTATTGTATTCGAAATAAATCTGATGTATTTGATACTTTAAAGAAATGGAAAGCTTTGGTTGAAAATGAGCCAGGAAAAAGGTTGAAGTGTCTCAGATCAGATAATGGAGGTGAATATTGCAGCAAAGAGTTTGATAGTATTGTTCAAAGAATGGAATTCGCAGAGAGAAGACAGTTCCAGGAACACCATAAGAAAATGGTGTGTCAGAAAGGATGAACAGGACAATCATGGAGCATACAAGGTGCATGAGATTGCATGCAGGATTGCCTTTACAATTTTGGGCAAATGTTGTAGACACTACTGTTTATCTAATAAATAGAGGGCCTTCAAGTTTTTTGGATGGTGGTATTCTAGAGGATTCATGGATAGGTAAAATGGTAAACTACTCATTTTTAAAGACTTTTGGTTGTGAAGCCTTTGTCCACATTAATAAAGAAAATAGAACAAATCTTGAGGCAAAATCAAAGAAATGTATCTTTATTGGATATGGTGTTAATGATTTTGGTTATCTCTTATATGATTATGAAAATCACATAATCATTAGGATCAGAGATGTAATATTCAATGAAAAGGTCTTGTATAAGAATCAGTTGCGGAAAAAGAAACAGGAAAAAGAAAACAGAGAATACACAGTGCTTGACGATATCACAGGAAAAGTGATGGTGCCGGAAAATCATAATGATCAACAGCTAGAACATCAACCACAACAGCAACAAGCACTTCAAACACCTAAAAGCGGTGTTAGAAAATATACTAGGATAAATAGACCCCCTGAACGATACTCTCCTTCATTGTATTATGTATTGTTGACTGATTTTGGTGAACTAGAATGTTATGAAGAAGCAGTGTAGGTAGAAACTAGGAAGAAGTGGGAGCAAGCCATGAAAGAAGAGATGGACTCCTTAGCACATAGCTAGATTTTGGACTAAGTCAGGCTACCTACAGGTAAAACAACATTGTAGAATAAATGGGTTTACAGGCTGAAGGAAGAAGATGGAGGAAAACAGAGGTACAAAGCTAGAATTGTGGTGAAAGGATTTGCACAAAAAAATGGTATAGACTTTGATGAAATATTTTCTAATGTTGTTAAAATGACTTCAATTAGAACTATTCTAAGTCTAGTAGTAGCGGAAGATTTGCATCTTGAGCAGTGAGATGTAAAGACAACGTTTCTCCATGGGGATTTGGAGGAAGAGATGTATATGCAACAACCACAAGGATATGAGGTAAAAGGGAAGGAGAAACTAGTGTGCAGGTTGAAGAAGAGCCTGTATGGTTTAAAGCAAGCTCCAAGGCAGTGGTATCTACAATTTGACAGGTTTATGTCTAAACAAGGTCATACTAGGTGTCACTCTGATCATTGTGTTTATCTCAGAAGGCAAAATGATGGTAGCTATATTATATTGTTATTGTATGTAGATGACATGCTTGTTGCAAGTTCTAACATGCGGGAAATAAATGTGTTTAAAACAAAATTGGCAAACTCATTTGCAATGAAGGATTTGGGTGCTGCAAAACAAATCCTTGGTATGAGAATAACTAGAGATAGGAGGAATCGCAAATTAAAATTGTCTCAAAGTGAGTATATAGAAAAGGTGTTGAAAAGGTTTAATATGCAGAATGCAAAACCAATTAGTATACCTTTGGCTAGCCATTTCAAATTAAGTAAAGAGGTGTATCCCAAGACTTAGGAAGAAATGGCTCATATGTCTAAAGTTCCATATGCACTAGCAGTTGGAAGCTTAATGTATGCAATGCTCTACAAAAGGCCTGATATTGCACATGTAGTGGAAGTTGTAAGCAAGTACATGAACAATACGGAAAAGAACATTGGATGGCAGTGAAGTGGATTCTCAGGTATTTGAGAGGTACCACAAATCCAGCATTATGCTTTGGCGGTTCAAACATTTCTCTACAGGGATATGTTGATGCAGATATGGCAGGTGACAGAGATAACAGGAGGAGCACTACAGGATATGTCTTTACTATAGGTGGAACATCTGTTAGTTGGGTTTTAAAAATCCAAAGTGTTGTTGCACTTTCAACAACAGAAACAGAGTATGTTGTTGCTATAGAGGCTAGTAAAGAAATGATTTGGTTATAAAGGTTTCTGGATGAATTGGGTGAAAAGCTGGAGTTGGACAGGTTATACAGTGACAGCAAGAGTGCCATACATCTTGCAAAGAACTCTGCATTTCATTCCAAGACTAAACATATACAGCTCAAGTACCATTTCATACGGTCAGCATTGGAAGATGGACAGTTGAAGCTGGAAAAGATACACACTAGCCAGAATCCTGCAAAGATGTTAATGAAAGTTGTAACCAGGGAGAAAGTGAGAATTTGCTCAGTTTCAATGGGTCTTCAAGTATGATGAATAAGATAAGAAACGGCTAGGTCCAAAGTGGAGTCATTGTCTAGCAAATGAAGCAGTGTTGGAGTTGCTATAATCATACTCAAAGTTGGAGATTGTTGGGTATGGAGCCTGATTATCTTCTGTATTCAAAGGTTTCAGACGGATGTAAACCCTAGGAAGACTATACACCCCTCCACGCGGGGGGGTGCGGGGGGGACTTGTGCCCCCCACGGGGATCCGAGGGGCTAATCCCCCCTAGCTGAGGGGTACGGGGGCCAGTGGTCCCCAGCGGGGGTTTGGGGACAACGTCCTCGAAGCTAAAAATAGATGTAAAATTGCCTTGTAAAAGTATAGTAATTTCTAGTCAATCTGGGCCATTCATTAGGCGGATGATCTCACGGTAGAAGTTATGTCTAATTTAGGGTTTTTTGCCCGAAAAGGCAACCCCTCGCTATATATGAGAGAATTGTATTGCGTCTATGGATATTTGTATTCTGAGTGAGGAAGAGAGAGGAGATTGAGAGCGAAGAGGGTGTTACAGTGGATTTTTTGTAGGTTGTATCTCTTCAGTTTAATGGATAATATAATAAAATAAGGACTGGTTGTTTCTCCGTGGACGTAGCCCAAACTGGGTGAACCACGTATATCTGTCTCTCTTGTTTTATGCATTTTCTTTGTTTATATTTTTGCAATATTTTATGTGTTCCATTGCTCCATAATATATAATTTTCTAACAACTGGTATCAAAGCCGAAGGTCTATTTGGTTGATAAACTCATAGGAGAGAAGGGTTCTTGGTTCAAGTGGGAGAAATGGCAAAATATGGTAGGTTTAGGGTCAAAAAATTCAACGGCCAAAACTACCAGTTGTCAAAGATACAGATGGAAGATTATCTGTATCAGAGAGATCTGTACCTACCATTGAGCGGAAAGACAAAGAAGCCAATGAGTATGACAGATACAAAATGGGATATTCTTAACAGAAAGGCACTTGGAACAATACGGTTGTGCCTAGCGGCGTCGGTAGCATTTAATATTTCAAAGGAAACGACAACAGAGGGTTTAATGTTGGCATTGGCCAAACTATATGAAAAATCCTTGGCCTCAAATAAGGTATTTTTTATGAAGCGTTTATTTAACATGAAAATGTCAGAAGGTGGATCTGTTGTAGACCATTTAAATGATTTTAATACAGTTACAAGTCAGATAAGTTTTGTAGGGGTAAATTTTGATGATGAAGTTAGGGCTTTGTTATTTTTGTGCTCATTGTCAGAAAGTTGGAATGGTTTAGTTATGACCATTAGTAATTCTATCTCTGGATCTAGTACTTTAAAGTTTGATGATGTTGTCGGTGCAATCCTTAACAAGGAAATGTGAAGAAAAACGTCGGTGAGACATCAGGTAATGCTTTGACTGCAAAGACTGGGGGAAGAAAAATGGAAAGAGGAAAGAGCTCTGGATATCGCAATAAGTCAATAAAAGGCAGATCCAAGTCTAGATCGGGGATAGTATGTTGAAAATGTGGGAAGAAAGGACACCTGAATAAAGACTACAAGTCTCAGAAGGGAAAAGAAGGAGATGGGCAGCAAGAAAACAATCATGAAGTGAATGTAAAAGGTGATGTGTTGCAAGATGCTTTAATTCTTTCATTAGAAAATATTATTGATGCCTAGGGATTAGATTCAGGGGCCTCATTCCATGCCACACTTGATAGGAAACATTTTCATGATTATGTTCAATGAGATTTTGGACAAGTTCGATTGGGTGATGATAAACCCTATAAATTGTTGGAATGGGTACAGTTTTCATAAAACAGCAAAATGGAAACCAGTGACTATTTAAGGAGGTAAGGCAGGTTCCAGATTTGAAGAAAAATCTGATTTCAATAGGGCAGTTGGGAGGTGAAGGTTGTGTAACTACTTTCACAGATAAACCTTGGAAGGTCACAAAAGAATCCCTAGTAATAGCAAAAGGACAAAAGGTTGGTACATTGTATTTATGCAATGGTATTTCTAATTCTATTAATGTTTTAACCTCTACATGAGAAGATACGGCATTATGGCACCGTAGGCTCGGGCACATGAGTGAGAAGGGGATGCAGATTCTTCACTCGATAAATTTGTTTCCAAGTTTGAAACATGTTGATATAAGATTCTGTGAAAATTATGTTTATGGAAAATAGAAGAGAGTCAAATTCCTTGGAGTTGAGAAAGAAAAAAAGAGAGAAAAATTAGAGAATGTGCATACAGATGTATGGGGACTTGCTAAGGTATCATCTCTTGGTGGCTCTCGTTATTATGTTACTTTTATTGATAATCCAACCAGGAAAACTTGGATTTATTGTATTCGAAATAAATCTGATGTATTTGATATTTTAAAGAAATGGAAAGCTTTGGTTGAAAATGAGCCAGGAAAAAAGTTGAAGTGTCTCAGATTAGATAATGGAGGTGAATGTTGCAGCAAAGAGTTTGATAGGTATTGTTCAGAGAATGGAATTCGCAGAGAGAAGACAGTTCTAGGAACACCACAAGAAAATGGTGTGTCAGAAAGGATGAACATGAAAATCATGGAGCATGCAAGGTGCATGAGATTGCATGCAGGATTGCCTTTACAATTTTGGGAAAATGCTGCAGACACTAATGTTTATCTAATAAATAGAGGGCCTTCAAGTTCCTTGGATGGTGGTATTCCAGAAGAGGCATGGACAGGTTAAAAGGTAAACTACTCATTTTTAAATACTTTTGGTTGTGAAGCCTTTGTCCACATTAATAAAGAAAATAAAACAAAGCTTGAGGAAAAATCAAAGAAATGTATCTTTATTGGATATGGTGTTAATGATTTTGTTTATCGCTTATTGGTGGGCTCCAGTATTGTAGCAATAATGTTGCAACTCCTGGGATTCCCTTCTTTACTTTTATTAACCCGGTAGTTCGTAACAAACTTGGAAATGACAGTGCTGTATGCACAAGTACTAGCTCTTGCCGCAGCTGTCACTTGGTCAACTCGCACAAGTCCGTTAGGGGCTCAAGCCAACTTCTATGAGCTTTGAGAAGAAGCTTGTTAACTGATGGATGGAAGCTAGTCTTGAAGGAAGCTAATCTATTTACGAAAAGAGATTGAAAAACTGAAGGAAAGCGCAAACCCTAGCAAACCCTAATTCTACCAGCTAGTCCTACTGACGCAAAGAAGAGAATGCAAACTACTGAAAGAGATGCCATTAATTTTATGAAGGTAAAATACATGTGTCTAGACTACCTCTATCTGAAGAAAATATCTTTTTTTATTTTTGATTAAGTCGTCAGTTTCATCATGCATATGCTTTCACTTTTCTTGACTGTGTAGGGGTGGACCAATGAGGAGAAATGCTTGGAAGAGGTCAGGAAGGTTTAGAGAGGGTCTAAAGAATCCCTAACACCCTTCCAGAGAGTTTCACAAAGTTTGGCTATCAAGAAACCTCATTTGTGAGCTTCTACAGGAAGTCTGCAGGGGTTCTACAGGTTGTTCAGGAATTTCTACAAGATGTTCAGAAATTTCTATAGGATGTTTAAAAATGGGATTTTGGAGGATGGATGAGTGAGGGAAGATGCAGGAATGGATATGGAGGTAGGATAGGGGTCTGAAGTGGCCCAGGGACTGGTGAGAAGGTGTAGATGGCTGAATTGGCTCAAAGAATGCTGAAATTTGCACAAAAAGGTAGGGTTACGTGGGCAAGAGGACAAATGTGAGACGAGGAACCTAGTTAGGAGATGGAACAGATGGCTCTAATGAAGCTTGGGTAGATGAAAGAGTGGTATAGATGCTTTGCACTGTGTACTTTCAACTGAACCAATAAAGTCTTGCAAGTAATCAAAGTCCTAGCTAATCTAATCTAGCTAACAATAAAGTGAATGAACAACATCTTTATTTGAAAGAGAACCATATATATCAACTTTGCAATGAAACATTTCAGAGATCTGAACATGTAACCAACTTCTACAAATGAAAACAGTACACCAATGATTACATGGCAAAGCAAAACTAGTGTTTTTGTTTGGGACAACATGGTTACTTCAATTCCAGCCCCTGATCCAATGAGGAAGAGGTGAAACCAAAAGTGTTTTTTGGCCCTTTTCTGGAGCTTTTTCCCTATGATTATCCTACCAACCTATTCTAAACATCTGAACATTTCTAACCATAAACAGTAACCTAGTTAATCAACACAACTTAATCTGCCTAACAGAAATACGTTTGCAAATGCATAAAAGGAAAAAACAACGATGCATAAAGGAAAGATAACAGTACATAAAGGAGGCCCTAGGCTCTCATGTTGGGCCCAACCCTGAGAGCTATGGCTCCTATAGAGAACTCAGAGTTGATATAAAATAGGACTGCTTATCATTATCAAAAAATAGTCATCAATCAAAAGTTATGCCAAAAATGGCTACAAGAAAACGAGATGAAAGTGACAGCACTGTAGTGCAAAAAATGCAATGGTTTCAAAAGTCCCTTAGGAAGGCTAAGACCTTATCATTTATATACCATGAGGGCCCCATAAGGCCTCCTAAATCTAAGGGACTCGGCTGTCCAAACTGTTAGTAGATAGTCCCTTTTCCAAAACCTGCTTCGCTGCCTTTAAAATCCGTTTTGGTGGCCTGTGAGCTCGGAGTTGAGGGTGGAGATCCCGAGGAAGGGCTATTTAATGTCAGAGACAACCCCCCTACGAATCATCACCTCAAGCTTGGCTGTCACCTAACCCATGATTGCTCAGTTTTGCTCCAACATGTGTCAAAAAACATGAAATAAGCACATGTTAGCCACCTAGGAAGAGTGACCACCCTTATTCGTACAAATGACATAAACATACTAAAAAATAATGCATAATCTATGAAAACTGGAGGATTGAACGAGGACTGAACAAGAATAATTAGGCAAAATGAGCCCAATAAGTTACCCAATTTGGAGCTCATCACTTATATGATTATGAAAATCACAAAATCATTAGAAGCAGAGATGTAATATTCAATGAAAATGTCTTGTATAAGAAGCAATTGCAGTAAAAGAAACAGGAAAAAGAAAACAGAGAATACACAGTGCTTGGTGATATCACAGAAAAAGTGGTGGTGCCTGAAAATCATAATGATCAACAGCTAGAACAACAACATAACAACAACAAGCACTTCAAACACCTGAAAGTGGTGTTAGAAGATCTACTAGGATAAGTAGACCCCTCAACGATACTCTCCTTCATTGTATTATGTATTGTTGACTAATCTAGTGAACCAGAATGTTAAGAAGAAGCAGTGCAGGTAGAAACCAGGAAGAAGTGGGAGAAGGCCATGAAAGAAGAGATGGACTCCTTAGCACATAACCAGACTTGGGACTTAGTCAGGTTGCCTGCAGGTAACATAGCATTGCAAAATAAATGGGTTTACAGGCTGAAGGAAGAAGATGGAGGAAAACAGAGGTACAAAGATAGACTTGTGGTGAAAGGTTTGCACAGAAAAAGGGTATAGACTTTGATGAAATATTTTCTCTTGTTGTTAAAATGACTTCAATCGGAACTATTCTAAGTCTAGTAGCAGTTGAAGATTTGCATCTTGAGTAGTTAGATGTAAATACAACCTTTCTCCATGGGGATTTGGAGGAAGAGATATATATGCAGTAGCCAAAAGCATATGAGGTAAAAGGGAAGGAGAAACTAGTGTGCAGGTTGAAGAAGAGCTTGTATGGCTTAAAACAGGCTCCAAGGTAGTGGTATCTAAAATTTGACAAGTTTATGTCTGAACAAGGTTATACTAGGTGTCACTCTGATCATTGTGTTTATCTCGAAAGGAAAAATGATGGCAGCTATATTACATTGTTATTGTATGTAGATGACATGCTTGTTGCAGGTTCTAACATGTAGGAAATAAATGTCCTCAAAAGAAAATTGGCAAACTCATTTGAAATGAAGGATTTGGGTGCTGCGAAACAGATCTTTGGTATCAGAATAACTAGAAACAGGAAGATTCAGAAATTAACATTGTCTCAAAGTGAGTACATAGAAAAGGTGTTGAAAAGGTTTAATATGTTATACCTTTGGTTAGCCATTTCAAATTAAATAAGTAGCCATGTCCCAAGACTCGGGAAGAAATGACTCATATGTCTAAAGTTCCATATGCATCAGTAGTTGGAAAATTAATGTATGCAATGGTATGCACAAGGCCTGATATTACACATGTAGTGTGAGTTGTAAGCAGGTACATGAACAATCTAGGAAAAGAACATTGGATGGCGGTGAAGTGGATTCTCATTATTTGAGAGGTACCACAAATCAAGCATAATGCTTTGGTGATTCAAACATTGCTCTACAAGGATATGTTGATGCAGATATGGCAGGTGACAGAGATAATAGGAGGAGCACTACAGGATATGTATTTACTATAGGTGGAACAACTGTCAGTTGGGTTTCAAAAATTCAAAGTGTTGTTGCACTTTCAACAACAGAAGCAGAGTATGTTGCTGCTACAGAGGCTATTAAAGAAATGATTTGGTTGCAAAGGTTTCTGGATGAATTGGGTAAAAAGCTGGAGTTGGGCAGGTTATACAGTGACAGCCAGAGTGTCATACATCTTGCAAAGAACTCTGCATTTCATTCCTAGACTAAACATATATAGCTCAAGTACTATTTCATATGGTCAGCATTGGAAGATGGACAATTGAAGATGGAAAAGATACACACTAGCCAGAATCCTACAGATATGTTAACGAAAGTTGTAACCAAGGAGAAACTGAGAATTTTCTCAGTTTCAATTGGTCTTCAGGTATGATGAAGAAGATGAGAAATGGCTAGGTCCAAAGTGGAGTCATTCTCTAGCAAATGAAGCAACGGTGGAGTTGTTGTAATCAGTCTCCAAGTGGGATATTGTTGGGTATGGAGCCTGATTATCTTCTGTATTCAAAGGTTTCAGCTGGATGTATACCCCAGGAAGACTGTACACCCCTCCACGTGGGGGGGTGCAGGGGGGACTTTTCCCCCCCATGGGGATCCGAGGGGGCTAATCCCCCATGGCTGGGGGATTTGGGGATTAGCGGTCCCCAACGAGGGTTCAGGGGCAGCGCCCCCGAAGCTAAAAATAGATGTAAAATTGCCTTGTAAAATTATACTAATTTCTAGTCAATATGGGCCGTTCATTAGGCAAATGATCTGACATTATAAGTTATGTTTAATTTATGGTTTTTTGCCCTAGAAGGGAACCCCTCGCTATATATGAGGGAATTGTATTGCGTCTATGGATATTTGTATTCTGAGTGAGGAAGAGAGAGGAGATTGAAAGCAAAAATGGTGTTACAGCGGATCTGTTGTAGGTTGTATCACTTCATTTTGATGGATAATATAATAAAAGAAGGATTGGTTGTTTTTCCATGGACATAGCCCAAACTGGGTGAACCACATATTTCTATGTCTATCTTGTTTATGTGTTTTCTATGTTTATATTTCTGAAATATTTTAGTGTTCCATTGCTCCGTAATATATATTTTTCTAATAACTGGTATCAGAGCCGAAGGTCTATTTGGCTAATAAACTTGTAGGAGAGAAGGGTTCCTGGTTCGAGTGGGAGCAATGGCGAAAGATGGTAGGTTTAGGGTCGAAAAATTCAACGGCCAAAACTACTAGATGTGTAAGATGTGGATGGAAGATTATCTGTGTCAGAGAGATCTATACCTACCATTGAGCAGAAGGACAAAGAAGCCGACAAGTATGATAGATACAGAATGGGATATTCTCGACAGAAAGGCACTTGGAACAATATGGTTGTGCCTAGCAGCGTCGGTAGCATTTAATATTTCAAAGGAAACGACAACAGAGGGTTTAATGTTGGCATTGGCCAAACTATATGAAAAACCCTTGGCCTCAAATAAGGTATTTCTTATGAAGCGTTTATTTAATATGAAGATGTCAGAAGGTGGATCTGTTGTAGACCATTTAAATGATTTTAATACAGTTACAAGTCAGTTAACTTCTGTAAGGGTAGATTTTGATGATGAAGTTAGGGCTCTGTTATTTCTGTGCTCATTGCCAAAAAGTTGGAATGGTTTAGTTATGGCCATTAGTAATTCTATCTCTGGATCTACTACTTTAAAGTTTGATGATGTTATCGATGCAACCTTAATGAGGAAATGCGATGGAAAATCTCCGATGAGACATCAGGTAATGCTTTGACTGCAGAGACTAGGGGAAGAAAAATGGAAAGAGGAAAGAGCTCTGGATATCGCAGTAAGTTAAGAAAAGGCAGATCCAAGTCTAGATTGGGGATATTGTGCTAGAAATGTGGGAATAAAGGACACCTAAAGAAAGACTGCAAGTCTCGGAAGGGAAAAGAAGGAGATGGGTAGCAAGAAAACAATCATGAAGTGAATGCAACAGGTGATGTGTTGCAAGATGATTTGATTCTTTCATTAGAAAATATTATTGATGCCTGGGTGGTAGATTCAGGGGCCTCATTCCATGCCACACCTGATAGGAAACATTTTCATGATTATGTTTAAGGAGATTTTGACAAGTCGATTGGGTGATGATAAACCTTGTAAAATCGTTGGAATGGGTACAGTTTTCATAAAACAGCAAAATGGAAATCAGTGGCTATTGAAGGAGGTAAGGCATGTTCCAGATCTGAAGAAAAATCTGATTTCAACAGGGCAGTTGGGAGGTGAAGGTTGTGAAACTACCTTCACAGATAAAACCTGGAAGGTCACAAAAGGATCCCTAGTAATAGCGAAAGGAGAAAAGGTTGCTACATTGTATTTATGTAATGGTATTTCTAATTTTGTTAATGCTTTAACCTCTATAGGAGCAGATACGACATTGTGACATCATAGGCTCAGGCACATGAGTGAGAAGAGGATGCAAATTATTCACTCAAGAAATTTGTTTCCAGGTTTGAAGCATGTTGATTTAAAATTCTGTGAAAATTTTATTTATGGAAAACATAAGAGAGTCAGATTCCTTAGAGTTGGGAAAGAAAAGAAGAGAGAAAAATTAGAGCTTGTGCATACATATGTATGGGGACCTGATCAGGTATTATCTCTTGGTGGCTCTTTTTATTATGTTACTTTTATTGATGATGTAACCAGGAAAACCAGGATTTATTGTATCGAAATAAATTTGATGTATTTGATATTTTCAAGAAATGGAAAGCTTTGGTTGAAAATGAGATAGGAAAAATTTTGATGTGTCTCAGATCAGATAATGGAGGTGAATATTGTAGAAAATAGTTTGATAGGTACTGTTTAGATAACGGAATTTGCAAAGAGAAGACAGTTCCAGGAACACCACAAGAAAATGGTGTGTCAGAAAGGATGAACAGGACAATCATGGAGCGTGCAAGGTGCATGAGATTGCATGCAGGATTGCCTTTACAATTTTGGGAAAATGTTGTAGACAATATTGTTTATATAATAAATAAAGGGCCTTCAAGTTCCTTGGATGGTGGTATTCTAGAGGAGGCATGGACAGGTATAAAGGTAAACTACTCATTTTTAAAGACTTTTGGTTGTGAAGCCTTTGTCCACATTAATAAAGAAAATAGAACAAAGCTTGAGGCAAAATCAAAGAAATGTATCTTTATTGGATATGGTGTTAATGA
>APFE030355844.1:134837-156445 GCA_000404065.3 Pinus taeda
CATTATGAAAATCACAAAATCATTAGGAGTAGAGATGTAATATTCAATGAAAAGGTCTTGTATAAGAATCAGTTGCAAGAAAAGAAACAGGAAAAAGAAAACAGAGGATACACAATGCTTGACGATATCACAGAAAAAGTGATGGGGCCTAAAAATCATAATGATCAACAGCTAGAACAACAACCACAACAGCAACAAGCACTTCAAACACCTAAAAGTGGTGTTAGAAGATCTACTAGGATAAGTAGACCCCTCAAACGATACTCTCCTTGATTGTATTATGTATTGTTGACTGATTCTAGTGTACTAGAATGTTATGAAGAAGCAGTGCAAGTAGAAACCAGGAAGAAGTGGGAGCAAGCCATGAAATAAGAGATGGACTCCTTAGTACATAACCAGATTTGGGACTTAGTCAGGTTGCCTGTAGGTAAAACAACATTGCAAAATAAATGGGTTTACAGGCTAAAGGAAGAAAATGGAGGAAAATAGAGGTACAAGGCTAGACTTGTGGTCCCTTGAAAAGGGTATAGATTTTGATGAAATATTTTCTCCTTTTGTTAAAATGACTTCAATCAAAACTATTCTAAGTCTAGTAGCAGCTGAAGATTTGCATCTTGAGCAGTTAGATGTAGAGACAACCTTTATCCATGGGGATTTGGAGGAAGAGATATATATGCAGTAGCCACAAGGATATGAGATAAAAGGGAAGGAGAAACTAGTGTGCATGTTTAAGAAGAGCTTGTATGGCTTAAAACAAGCTCCAAGGCAATGGTATCTAAAATTTGACAGGTTTATGTCTGAACAAGGTTATACTAGGTGTCACTCTGACCATTGTGTTTATCTCAAAAGGAAAAATGATGGCAGCTATATTATATTGTTATTGTATGTAGATGACATGCTTGTTGCAATTTCTAACATGCAAGAAATAAATGTGCTCAAAAGGAAATTAGAAAGCTCATTTGCAATGAAGGATTTGGGTGCTGCAAAACAAATCCTTGGTATGAGAATAACTAGAGACAGGAAGAATCGCAAATTAACATTGTCTCAAAGTGAGTACATAGAAAAGGTGTTGAAAAGGTTTAATATGTAGAATGAAAAACCACTTAGTATACCTTTTCGTAGCCATTTCAAATTAAGGAGGCGTGTCCCAAGACTCAAGAAGAAATGGTTCATATGTCTAAAGTTCCATATGCATCAGTGGTTAAAAGCTTAATGTATGCAATGGTCTGCACAAGCCCTGATATTGCACATGCAGTGGGAGTTGTAAGCAGGTACATGAACAATCCAAGAAAAGAACATTGGATGGTGGTGAAGTGGATTCTCAGGTATTTGAGATGTACCACAAATCAAACATTATGCTTTGGTAGTTCAAACATTGTTCTACAAGGATATGTTGATGCAGATATGGCAGGTGACAAAGATAATGGGAGGAGCACTACAGGATATGTATTTACTGTAGGTGGAATAGTTGTCAGTTGGGTTTCAAAAATCCAAGATGTTGTTGCACTTTCAACAATAGAAGCAGAGTATGTTGCTGCTACAGAGGCTAGTAAAGAAATGATTTGGTTACAAAGATTTCTAGATGAATTGGGTAAGGAGGAGTTAGGCAAGTTATATAGTGATAGCCAGAGCGCCATACATCTTGCAAAGAACTCTGCATTTCATTCCAAGACTAAACATATACAGCTCAAGTACCATTTCATACAGTCAACATTGGAAGATGGACAGTTGAAGATGGAAAAGATACACACTAGCCAGAATCCTGCAGATATGCTAACAAAAGTTGTAACCAGGGAGAAACTGAGAATCTGCTCAGTTTCAATTGGTCTTCAAGTATGATGAACAAGATGAGAAACACTGAGGTCCAAAGAGGAGTCATTGTCCAACAAATGAAGCAGCAGTGGAGTTGCTATAATCAGTCTCCAAGTGGAAGATTGTTGGGTATGGAGCCCCATTATCTTCTGTATTCAAAGGTATCACCACATTGGGCCCCAGTTTGAAATGGGGCGGAAACGATGCCCGTATAATATTCGCTGTAGGGGGGTCCAGGGGGGACGACTGCAACCTTTGAGGAGCCACCCCCTGGCAGGGCGTTTCGGGGGCAGCGCCCCTGAAGCTAAGAATAGATGTAAAATTTCCTTGTAAAAGTATAGTAATTTCTAGTCAATGTGGGCCATTCATTAGGTAGAGATCTGACGGTAGAAGTTATGTTTAATTTAGGGTTTTTTCCCTAGAAGGCAACCCCTCACTATATATGAGGGAATTGTATTGCGTCTATGTACATCGATATTTTGTGTGAGAAAGAGAGAGGGGATTAAGAGCGAAGAGGGAGTTACAGTGGACCTACTATAGGTTATATCTCTTCAGTTTGATGGATAATATAATAAAATAAGGATTGGCTATTTCTCCATGGATGTAGCCCAAACTAGGTGAACCACGTTAATCTGTGTCTCTCTTGTTTTATGTGTTTTCTGTGTTTATATTTCTGCAATATTTTATGTGTTCCATTGCTCTATAATATATAATTTTCTAACATTGTCCCATTTCAACACGAGATCACCAATTTGTAATGTTTTTGAGCCAGTAGAACTTGTATCAAAAGAATATTTAATGACTTGTTGATTTTTAACATGAGTGATTTTGTCCTTTTCTCTTTCTTCATCTAATTTTAGGATTTGATCAAATCTTAATTGAATAGAGGAAGAAGGATTTACTTCAATAAATTGTACTAGGGCTAGAGTTGGGAGTGCTAAGTTTGAAGGTATTACAGCTTCTTTCCCATATACTAAGTTAAAAGGAGAAGTACCTATTGAGGCCTTCTGAGTTATGCGATCTTCCCATAATGCAAATATTAAAGATTTATGCCAATTCTTTTTATTTTGATCAACAGTTCTTTTAATAATCTTAATGAGATTCTTATTAGTTGACTCTGCCAAACCATTACCTTGAGGATAGTAATTTTCAGAATATTTTAATTAAAAACCTCTCTTAAGAGCAAATTTAACTATACTACTCCCAGAAAAATAAGATGCATTATAAAAAATAAGGGCATTAGGTACACCAAACCTGGTAATGATGAATTGATCAATAAATTCAATGATTGCATCAAAATTGTCTATCTTGAATGGAATTGCTTCTACCCACTTTGTGAAGTAGTCCGCGACTGTAAGGATGTATTTGTGTTGCTTGGAAGAATGTGGAACAATCTCTCCTATGATATGAAGCCCCCACTGTTCAAATGGTTACTCAATGTTTACTAGTTGTAAAGGAAAGGCTGGTTTCCTTTGTCTCCCACTAGCAGTTTGGCATATCTTGCATTTCCTAACATAATCATGGGCATCTTTAAACAAAGTAGGCCAATAATATCCAGCATGTATTATCTTGTGAGCGTATCTCCTCCAAAATGTCCACCTGCTGGACCATCATGTAATTCCTGCAAAACCTTTTTTGCTTCAGTTGTTTCAAGGCATCTTAATAAAATTGAATCATAATTTATTCTACATAACACATCATCAATGATTTCAAGTGTTTTTCTTTTAATGTTAAGAAACGTTTGTTTTTGTAACTAAAATCAGAGGGATCATATCCATTTTTCAAGTAAAAGGTCAGATCAGCATATTGAGATTCAAAATTTATGATACTTATCCCGTTCACTTGAAGAGTATTATCTGAATCTTCATGTTCTGGAATATTAGAAGCTCTTGCTAATAACCTGCAAAAACCTTGTCCTCTAACTATTTTCGCTAGTTTAATATCAATATCATACTCTTGTAAGGTTGTTAACCAGTTGGCTCTTTTCTCTCCTACTTCCCTTTGAACTAGCAATTGCCTCACTACAAAGAATGGGACTATTACTTTTCTGTGTGTTTTTAGGAGAGATTCTCTAAAGTGTTTGATAGATTTAAACACAACAAAATCTTGTTTTTCTACTTCTGAATAGTTGAGTTCATCACCTTGCAAATTGGAACTAAAGAAGGATATAGGTGCTTCTACTTACTGATCATTGATTTGTGTTAAAACAACAGCATAAGATGTTTCAGTGGCCAAAGTATAAGAAATAAAATGATTAGAAAAATTGGGAGTATTAAATGCAAGAGCATTAATGATTGTCTGTTTGATTGAGTCAAAGGCTTCTTTTTTGTTATGTCCCCATTTGAAAACTGAATTTTTCTTAATCATAGTTTGTAAAGGTAAGACTATATGAGAAAAATCAGGAACAAATCTTTTTACAAAATTTATCTGTCTCAAAAATGATTGCATTGATTTCTTGTTATGTGGAAGAATAATATCAGAAATCTCTTATATTCTATCAAGATCAATATATATGCCATCTTTGGATACAATAAACCCTAAGAGTTAGCCTTCATTAAGAGAAAAGAATGATTTCTTGGGATTTAGAGAAATCCCATACCTTTTACATCGTTCAAAGATCTATTTTAAATCATGTAGATGATTGGACCTTTTCTTGGAAAAAATAGTTATGTCATCTAAGTAAACAACAACTGACCTATTGATCAAACCTTTGAAGGCTATATCCATGGCTCGTTAGAAAGTAGCTCTAGCATTTATCAAACCATAAGGAATTTTCTGATAGGCATATGTTCCCCATTTAGTTTTGAATGTAGTTTTTAGTCTATCATCTAGATGCACCAGTATCTGATTGTATCCTAAAAAACCAT
Source organism: Pinus taeda (assembly GCA_000404065.3). Taxonomy (NCBI): domain Eukaryota; kingdom Viridiplantae; phylum Streptophyta; class Pinopsida; order Pinales; family Pinaceae; genus Pinus; species Pinus taeda. The sequence goes on from APFE030355844.1 coordinate 139,517, forward strand.
CAAGAAAGGACATTAACTCTAAACCAGCTACTGATTGAAGTATCTATTCCATTGTTGTTAATGGGAAATTATTTTTTTGACATGCCTTATTGAGATTTCTAAAATCTATGCAAATCCTAATATCACCATTCCTTTTTCTTACAGGTACCAAGTTTGAAACCCATCTAGAATGTCTGAGTGGGCAAAAAATTTTAGCTTTTAGAAGTTTATTCAACTCTGCTTTGACTTGACTTTCTAGATTTGCGTGAATTTTCCTTAACTTTTGTTGTACATGTTTCTCACCAAAAATGATTGGAATTGTGTGTTGAATGATAGAAGTATCATAAGTTCTCAAATCTTCATAATTCCAAGAAAAAACATTTTTGTATTTGTTTAATAATCTGATGAAAGCAAATCTTTCTTCTGATGTGAGTTCAAGTCCTAGATTGACATTTTGTGGTTTGGCCTCAGTGCTAAGATTTACTAATTCAAACCTTAAAGTAGAACTTTGAAGTTTTGCATTAGTGACCTTTTTGAATCTATCTTTAATATCATAGAGATCTTCTATCTTAACCATAGATTTAGGAATAGAATTCTCATTTAGTTTTTGTTTTAGTTGAATATCATTATCTCTTTCATCGATAATTTGATCATCATAAGAATTTTTAGAAGTCAAGAAATTTAAGATGTCTTCATCATGATTAAATACTCACCAATTGGTGACATTTTCTGGGACAGATGGCCGAAAAATTAATTCAATTGAAAACCTATCTGGACTATAATCCTCAGATGGAAGGAGCTTAGAAGCAACATTAGCCAATAAATCAACTACTGCATTCTGAGATCTAGGAATAGGAGAAATTTTGAATGCCAGAAAATGAATTATGAGATCTTGAACAAGGGATTGATAATGTTTGAGATGACCTGAGAGACAATGAATAATATTCCTTACTTGTTTGATGAAAATTTTGGAATCACCAAAAACTTTCAGATATTGGATATTCAGGCCTATTGCTTTATAGATCCCTTGAATCAATGCCTCATTTTTTGCAGTGTCATTGGTACACTCAAATTCTAGTCTACATGATAGCATAGTTTTTTCCCCTTCTGGACTAACTAAAATACACCTTGCTCCTACACTGTCATTGGATTTTGATCCATCAAAAGATAAAGACCAAAATAAAGTCTTATCTACAAATCTATTTACAAGTTTATCAATAATACTAACACATCTTGAGGTATTGGTATGAGAGAAATTTTCAATTTGTGATACAATACTATTAACAGGAAAAGGTGATTGTTGAGCATTAAAATTTCCAAAGAATGTCTCAGCTGAGTAATTTCTGAGAATGTTGTTATTGAAAGCTACAGGTTGCTTTTCTTGTTCAAACTCCGTTACTATATGAGTCATGTGTTTTTCCTGATCTATTTTAATTTTATTTGGTTTCCCTTTATAGGGAAGCCACATGTGAGACCAATCAATGGAAATGTAACCATGGAGTTTCTCAGACCAATCCCTACTTAGAATTAAACCATAAAACTCAAGGATGTCAGCAATTAATATATCAATTCTTTGAACTACTCTCGGATCAACTGATAACCTAATAGTAACTGAATTAATCTCTCCTAAAACTTGCACTTTAGTCTAATCTAATTGAACAATATGAACTGTAGATTTCTGGGGATCAATGTTTAATTTAGAGCAAACTGAGGCTGGAATTATGTTTGATGAAGCCCCTGAATCTATCAGGCAGTTATGCAATTTTCTATTATAGATCTCATAAGTCAAGATAAAAGGAGGAGTATTAGAATTAGACCTATCTCCGATGAAAACAACATCATAGCATCTACTTTATCCGATGGTGGCTTACCTGATCCTTTAGCTGCCTTGGATAATACACTGGTTGGAAGAGGAGAAGAAGGTACCGCATTCAATTCTTTTAGTAACAACTTCTATTGATGTTTGAGCTTGCTAAGTTCATGTAAAGAAATAATTTCCTGAGTCTTCTTCATGTCTTCCACGATGTTATAATCCATAGAGTCGAAAACTACTAATGTTTTAGATGATGATGGAGGATTAGAGGATGATGGTTGATTTTGGGTAGGCACAACTGGAGTTTTCTTCATGGGAGCTTTGTCTTTAGTCATAGGGCTTGAATTTTTCTTCTTTGGATTTGTTTGAACATGATCTACTGCATTTTTACTTTTGGTATTTGCGAGAGAGATTCTTGTTCACTTTCATTATCAGAGTTTGGCAAGATAAATTCCCACATTCCATGACATTAAATTGTTTCATCTTCTTCCATTTCCTCTGATGATAAAATTGTGTCTTCATCTTCATCATCATCTAGATCTGATTCTGCATTATAGCAATAGGTGGTTTAAGGTCAGTCGACTAATTTCTTCTAAAGTTTAAATGGTTTTTTAGTAGACGTTTCAGCTACCTGCTTTTTTATTTCCAGCATTTCAGTGGACATAGTTTTCAGAACCTTTTGCAAACCTTCCATGTCATATGGGTCTTTAACTACTTTCTTTTTTGAATCATCCTTGAAAGTAACATTTTTGGAATTTCTTTCTTCAAGAGCGTTTTTTTTCCAAAGAAATGATACGTTTTTCAATAGTGATTGCTTCCTTAATATTTTCTGCTAATGTGGGTTTGGCAGCCCTATCAACGAAGATGGCTATGTTTGAAGGCAAGGAAGAAATATACCATTCAATTCAGAATTCTTCATTAGGCTTGGATATTGTTGGAATTTTATTCAAAGGTTTATTAAATCGAGAGTTGAAGTCTTTGATGGGTTCCTTTGATTCAGATTTCAGATTGGAGAGATCATTAGTCAAAGTCGTTGTGGACCTATCGTCTCCAAACTTGGTTAAAAATTGCTCCTAAAAAGCAGCCCAGCTATTGATGGATACTCGTGGTAATGAAAAATACCATGATCCATTTGCTCCTTGTAAATTTTATGCAAATAGTCTAACAACAACATCTTCTTCTGTTACCCCATTCAAGTTTATTGATAACGTAAAATTATTTATATGTTCTTCTGCTAATATGCCAATGTTAGGATTAAATTTTGGCAACCATTTTTCAGGATGAGCTAGTAATTGACTCAAAGGTGTAAGCATTGCGACAACTCCTCGATTGGTCCATGGCCTTGGTTGAAGTTGTGTCGTTGTTGCACTAACGGTAGAAGAAGGTGAGAAGGCAGTTGAAAGTGATTGGGTAGAGGACGTTGGAGTACATGTACCCTTTTGGACTATGATTTGGAGTTGTGAAATAGATGGATGAATTTGCAATGGTTTAGATGGAATGGGTGATGATGAGGAAAGAATCTCACTGTTGGACTCTAAAGGTATCTTCCTAATTCTTTGTCGACTTGGCAGAAGAAATTCAGTTGGTGGAATGACAAGCTTTCCACTCTGTGCTCTAGTAAGAGGCTGGGATGGAATTTATTGCGAAGTCACACTGCCTTGGGATAACTCAGACTATTCTTGGGATATCGAAAACCCTTGAAGTTTATGAATCAAGGACTGTACTTCAGGGGGTTCAAGAGAAGAATTTTCAGGTGAGTTTAAGTTTTTAGCAGTGGGTGTTGTATTTTCCTTTTCAACTTCTCGCTTAAAAATAGGAGATTTAGAATGCGAAGAAGAAGTTGGAGGAGATGGTGAGGGAGTTTTACTCTTATAATGCCCTATGGATTTGGATTCGCTCACCATTCACAATTCATGCCCTTATTCTAGCACCAAAAATGTTGATGCCTCTAAAATCCTAGCACCAACATTGGGGATAACCACCCGGTCTGGACCTTAGTACAACTCCTTTTCCATTTGGTATGGTGGCTCCAACTGGATATTATGGGACAAGTTTCCCAGTAATGTATGATTTGATGGATGATTATTTTATAATGTATAATAAAGATGATAAGTGGTTTAATCTATAACTCAAAAATATACACATATACTTATTTAACCTGGGTAATGTATTAACAATGTGATTTCTGATTATTCCTAACAGACAAATAATCATATAGATGAGTTATTCATCGATAGAAATATGCATTCATATATAATGATTAATTTGTTTAAGAAATTAAAAAAATTAATTATAAAAACATATCACATTCATAACAATGTATATCGCTAACATTCTTTAAAGTATAACAATTCTAAATATTCAGAAATGGCATGATAAAGAATTGTTTGAAGAGAATACATATATCAACAATAGCAACTTTTAAAAGGAATGCTTCATCACATAAGGAAACAAGACAAAAGAACAGTGATATAAATACTGCATGCATTTAAGTCTTTCAAATGTAAATAACACTCCGATTCCACTTTCTTATTTGAGAAAAATTCCAGGAAGTACAAAAGTGCATGTCCTGAAAACGTTTCTTCACAAAAATATAGAACCTTGATCCACTACTGATAAAAATATATTCAGAAGTACAAAAGTGTAACTTCTCAAGTCAAGTTTTATACAAATTGAGGACCGTTTCTTAAAAGACATGAAAGGGTATAAACAATAAACTAAAAACTAACTGTCAATAAAAAACGCTTTGAGCTATCGAAACTGAAAACATGAAAATATGGGATTTGATTTATGAAAATAATAGTATGATAGCCTTTGAACTGATTCATTGTATCTACTTCTTCTCTTGCACTCGTAGCTAACAAATTGAGAGCATTTCCTAAATTTCCTGAGCATGACTCAGCCTAGAATGTATTTGACGTGTGTATGTGGCATCTAAAAGCTTGGGAACCATGTGATTGACAACGTCGGCAAGGCATTTGGTGGCCATCTACTGGCTGTGCGCTTGACTAGGAAGAACCAAAATGCATCCCATATCAAGTTTTTCACTTTGCCAATTTGTTCTTTTGTGCTGGCAAGATCCTGTATCCATTGATTTTCTAGCGCTTTTGCCTTTGGGAGCTTTCTTGGGGAGCAATCGGAGATCAAGTTAGCTCCATATAAGTTGTCATTTACCAACGTGATCACACTATTCATTGTAGCCCTGGCTCTGGAGGTAGCTCTTTGAGCCTTTATTAACTATGATTCCCACTCCGAAAATAAGACTTCTTTGTGTGATTCTTGGATTTTCAGTAGATTAGTAGCCATGCCTTCTTCTGTACTTTGCCAAGAGAGAAATATTGTGACCTTATCATCTGCATTTTCAAATTATAACCTGATGTCAACTGTCTATTCAACGAGTGATGTGGTGATGATGCACAATGGGTCAACCAATGATATTTTATGGCAAAGGATATTCAGTTGTCGAGATAAGGCTTTAGTCACTTCCAAGGCTCCTTTCTTGAATTCATCAATCTTCGAATATCCTTTGAATTTCTCTACTTGTAATTGCAGTTGTGTGATTTTTTCTTCTTTGGCCTTCTTTTCCTATTGAAGCGCCGCTTGAAGCTCACTGAGTTCTTGAGACAACTTTTTTTGTTTCTGGAGAGCTTGCTGATCAATCTTTTTTTTCTCCAGATTTAACTATTCTTTCAGTTTCTCATTCTATTGTTTTTTCTCTGCTAGCTATTACTCAAGCTGACTAATTTTCTGTTGTTCCACTGTCGTTTTCTCTTCAAGTTAGGTGATCCTTAGATCTTTTTCTTCGATCATTCGGCTAACTTCTGAGGCCTTTTCCATTGTAATGGTTGTATAGGCACCTGCATATTGAGATAACTTAGTTAAATCCTCAAAAGGATTGACTTCCGAGTCTTTCCATACCACATTCATAAGTTCAGCTTAAGGAGTTGAGAATGGTCCTTGGTCAATTTTCCTCTTTTTCCTCTGTCTTTTGACCACATCCCTATGCTTTGGACTATAAAATACATCCAGGGTGGTATTTCCTCAACCTTTAATACAATCTCTTCAGAAGGATTCACTGGAATTATTTCAATATCATGTTGAGTGTTAACTGTGCCAACTACCCCTTCAAATGTAATACTAGTAACAAGAGTCTCCTGTGTTGCCACCAATTTTGGTATAATAATATTTTGGGAGTCATTCTAGATCTTGATCTACTGATCGAATTGCTCCCATTCCTTGATTATGTTGGCATCAATATGCACATTGGTATCTAGGATCTCATTGGTCTTTTCATTTGTCTGCTCCTTTTTGGGAATCTTCTTAATAGTGTGTTCTTCACTGTGGCCTTATTGCTACACCATAGGGGTAGTGTTCAATAAATCCAGAGGTAGTGTTTGTAACCTCTATGTCCTGAACTGCATAAACTTATCTATCTCCCCTCCTCCCAATTTGATCCATGTTAGATGTTTTACCTGTGAAAACGACGCAGCGGAAGCGAACAAGTCATCATAGTCATCTTTCTCATGTTCAAATTTGGCAAGTTTCCCCTAAGTGGTAAATTTGTAAGCCACTTCATTTGGGTCATACTGTCTCTTATGGATGACTGCTAACTTCAGAATTTTTATCTTCTTTGCTTTTTTCTCTGCATGTTTGAAATCATGCAGTGAGTAAGTACCACAACAAAGGGGAAATGTAGGCCACATTTGTTTCTTGGACTCTTTGAGGTTCCTAGACATTCATGTCTCCGTTATCTGGTAAGTTATTTATCTGGCCAATAGCTTATTAGGAATGTACAATGGGAGAACATGTGGATCTGTGGTGCTGCCAAAAAGTTTGACATAGGTGAACTTTTCTTCACCAAACCAACTGTCGATTCATGTTAGGTCAATGCTGGCCTCATCAGATAACTGAGGAGCAGGTCTGTTCAATATGGCATGATGGACGGGTAAAACAAAACCATGGCAAATTCTATATATATGATATTTATAATGGGCCTTCCACAAATGCTTATGATAAATGTGAATAGGAGTTGGGTCTTGAGGAGTCCATTTCCAACCTAGAATTGGGAAGTTAGAATTGAAACAGACGGTATCCATAATGTAGGCGCTCATATAGAATGGGGGTATTATCCGGGTAGTTACGTACCTATTTCTTCTATAATAAAGGATTTGGTTGGCCATTTTATTTGATAAAATGTTTGCCCAATCCATGATAAAAGAGTTAATTTCTACTTCCATTAAAGGCACCATTTCTATGGAAAATCTAGCAGAATTAGAGGCTCCAAAGAGTCTACATATCATAGCACCAACATAGCAATAAGGAGAAGCTAAGCAGTCCATAGAATACATACCAGAGGATTCATGCTTATGCTTGTTTGGTAAATGTCTCCATTGCTTGATAGGGTCCGACTCTACCTCGTTCTCCTTGGCGAAAGCTTCTAAAAATGCCTTGTTGTAATGTTTCTAGGGGTCCGACAAATGATACATCTTCTACCCTGAATGTCCGGAACATCCTTCCATCGGTTGTAAAGAATGCTCTGTTAGTTATGTTGATACTCTCTATTACCCATCTCACCAGGTCATTGTATGGTAACACTTTCGCATGGGCTAGTGTTTTGTGGAGGAAGGAGCTGGCTAAATCCTTAAGAATATTTTCTGATTTATCACATGAATCAGTCGTTCCTCCTTCTTCTTCAATTCTAGTTGGATCCTTTGCTGCGAATAGATTATACTTTCCCTCCCATGAAGTCTTGCCAAGGCCTAGACAGGTAGTATGAGCTATTAGCACCAACTTTGCTGGTTCATCTTTCGCTATGAAGGGGACCTTTACTTTCTCAGATTTCTTAGTCATTTTTCCTGGACTGATGATTTCAGATTAGCTCTGCAAAATGAAACAGAAGGATGTAATAATAGAAAAACTTGTTAAATGCTAATACATAGTGCAGGAGACTAATAACAATTAAGCATAATATATGCTACAAATCTAGGATATATTAAGCCACCATGGATGAAATGTTTGAAGGATTCAACCATAACTACTCCTTAATGATTTCCCCATAACTTCCAACGTGAAACTTTAATGTCGTGATGGTATGTCGCATCGCAACTTTATAACGGTCCTTTTTAGAATGGGTATCGTGACTTCCCGATCAGAGATTAGCGATAATCGCATATCGGAGATTGGGAGTTACAAGTGCCATGCTTAAATGTTTCCTCTGCATGGATGCGATTTCGATCAGTGGTGAGCTGGCATGGGGAGGCGACATGCTTTAAAATTGATAAATTGTTTAAATTTTCTTTATAATTGACTTATAACTTTAAACTACACATGTTCGTAATACTTCATGTTTTGCCTTTACTGAACGCATGCAATATGATAATGAAATTGCATAGGAAGATTTCAAAGGAGCTTTTGGGATGTGTCTTATGATTTTAGTGATGCACTATTGCGATCAGCTTATCGCATCAAAGGTTTTCCATGGAACACTTGGGACGGTTTCTTAAAGAGTAGCGACATGCGATTTCTGATAGAGTTATCGTGTCGGCAGATCTCAATGGAACACTTTAAGTCCACCATTGAAATAAAGGATGTGCGCAATGCAACAATTTGCTTTTTATAATTATTTCCTTTAATAAAGCTTTTTTACGATAAGGTTTTATTATGACTCAAATTGGATCAGATTTTCTTAAGAGGACTTCTGTGGGTTCAAAAGTTTTGCAACTTGCAATTGCGATCTAACCTACCCTCAAAGAAAATTTTATATGACCTATTATAAAAATTTATTTTCAAACTTTTATTGATTTTATTTATATTCTAAAGGGGACCCATTTCTTATTAAAGTCTTATATGAAAAATTTTGAAATGGGGAGGGTTGTTGTATAGCACAACACAACCATAATCCCCATGTGAGTAGGCCATAAGTTACCCTTGCACTCCTTTTACTTCTAATATATCACCTACACAAATCATTGATTCAATACACGTGTTATCCAATTTGTTGGCTCACTCCTCAACTTCCCTACACTATTGAAATACTCTTTCTAGTAACTACTTCCCTATGTTTGGATTTATTCAATGTTCTACATTCATATTACACACTATTTCTTCTTCAATTTCCATCTTAATCAACACATATACTTAAAGAAGCCTTCATTAATGGATTAGATCTAAGTGACTAGATTTATCCTTGGATCTTCTTGTTTTATTTCTTACCTCCATACAGTTGGATTTATAGGGGGGGAATTCCTCCTTCCCTTGGTTGTGAGTTATGACTCAATTGCTCCTACAGTATCATGCCCTATCTGTAAATTTGTTGCATCTATAACATTAAACATAATTATGCAAATAAGCAAAATAATTTTCTCGTGTAGTACTATTTTCATACATACCTCTACATTTTTTTCATAAATATTTATTCTTTAGAAATGATCTTCGTTCATAATTTATTCTTGCATAGGATTCACAATCAACTGCCTCGTGACCAAACTTATTCCATTAGTAACAATGTCCATAAAAGAAAGTTTGCTACCTAAATGAATATTTGTTGCTAAAAGGATAACATTGTAGGTTCTGTTTTTCCTACCTTCTTTGCTACAACTTTTTCGATTCATAGTTTAGTTGAGCCTTTTATCATGCTTTCATGGTTACCATTTTCTCCTCTTATTGATTTATTTTCCTCTTCCTTGTCTTTTTCTGGATGATTCAGCCCTCTTTTGGTGAAAGTAGATTCATGGCTTTGTTGTTTGCTTAAATTTTTGTTAAGTGCACCAACATAGTTGACAGGTTTCATGTTTTCCTTTTCTACTACTGATGAGCTTGACTCTCACTTATTGCTCTTTGGGATCTCTTCATACCCAAATTTTGTCTTCATAGATGGTGATCTTGAAAGGCTGAGTATGTGATCTAATGACTCATAACCTTTAATGAGTTTCAAGTTTTTTTAAGCTAATATAATTTCTTTTCTAATTATTTTCTTAAAAGAATAATTTATTCTTCCAAATTTTCACAATGTTCTTCCTTTTCTTTTAACTTCTTTGAAAGGATATCCTTTACCTTCTTGGTTTCTTCTGGTTTAATGTTTAGAACGATGAAACAATTTTCATCATGGTCTTTATCCTTACATTTTTGTAGTTTTTATTCTAGTTGATATACCTTTTTTCATAGGGGTTTCAATTCTTCCAAGGCACTTATGAGTTCTCCTTCAAAGTCTACTTTTTCTTTGATCTCTTCTTTAGTATTTTGAGCACTCATGGCTATGAACAATATCTATCCCCTTTCGTCATCAGACATGCTTTCATTGCTTTCACAATCACTATCTTCTTTGGAGTACAAGATTCTCTTTTTGACATTTTGTCTTCTTTTACGATCATTATATTTTAATTTTAATTCATCATCATTATCATTTATTTTTCATAAGGACATTTAGAAGCGCATTCTCCTACTCTTACACTTTCAAAACATTTAAATGTAAACATACCTTTGAACTTTACAGTTCCCCTTTTTAGGTTTATTACAAATTTGGCATCCTCTTGATTTGATTCAAGAATGTGGTCCTCTTCAATCCCATGCTTTCTCTTTCCTTTGCTACTTTGAATGTGGCTTCTCTAGATCCAATCTTCTCCTTTTCTATATTTAGTTATTATGAAGTAAGAGTTACATGAAGGATGCCCATGTTTAAATTTTTAGTGCCAAATAGCTCCTAAAAGGATGAAACTTTAGGATTAAACCTTGAGGGAAAAGATCTTAATACTTTATAAACAATATCATCGTCATTGATTGTCTCACTAATGTATTTTATTGTGTTAACAAATCCATCTACTTGAAGGAAATATGAGGCAATATTTCCATCTTCTTTCATTTTCAAACTTTCAAACTAACTTCTATAAGTTTGCAACTTGGCCTCCTTTATTTTTTCATCCCCTTCATTATATTTTTTAATCTTGTTGAATTGAGGCTTTTGTGATCCATATCAAATTTAAGAGAGATTCTTCAGCGTAAATCACATAAAATTTCATTTGTCAACGTGTTTCGAACCAACTAGTGTGGTTCATCGTTAAGACAAGTTGAAGAAACAGATCTAGCTTAGCATGTTAAATACTCTGAGCAGAGTCTCCAACGGCTAATTTTGACTTTAGGACCAAGGTCAAATTTTTATTTATTAATTTATTAATAATTTTTTTATTTATTTTTTATTTTTATTTTTTTAATAATGGAAATTAGTTAAATTAGGTAAAAAATATATAAATAAATAAAATAATTTTAATGGGTGTTAATGGTTAATTAAAAAGATAATTTATTTAATTATTTAATTTATTTATTAATTATCATATATCTATAATATATATATATATATTATATATATATATAGATATATATATATAAAAATATATAATTAGGTTGTTAAGATAAAAGTTAGTTAAGATTAATAAAAAATATTGGAACGAGCTAACTTAAATATATATATATATATTATATATATATATATATATAATATATATATATATATATATATATAATATATATAATATATATGTATATATATATAATAAGTAAATAACGAGAAATTACTATCAAGTTTACCAAAAAATAAATAAATTCATATTCCTTTAACTAGGAAGAGAGGGCTGGGATCTAGCAACTGCTTATCTTCTATCCGTCTTCTCTATTGAGATTGTTCGATCTTTTCTCAATCCCAAGGGCTTCCCTAAATTTTCGGTGATGGAACTGCGAAACCATAGCGATAACACTCGCCTCCTCTATGCAAACATGATGTTTGGTACTCTCAACATGCTCAGCTAAAGTGGAAGACTTGGTTCTCCTATGCTTGAGGTCAGCTGCAGCTGCATGCTCACTAATCCTTTGATTAATCGAGCGACCAATCTCACCAATATTGGTGAGACTGACCTCAAGCATAGGAGAACCAAGTCTTCCGCTTTAGCTGAGCATGCCGAGAGTACCAAACATCATGTTTGCATAGAGGAGGCGAGTGTTATCGCTAGGGTTTCGCAGTTCCATCACTGAAAATTTAGGGAAGCCCTTGAGTTTGAGAAAAGACCGAACAATCTCAATAGAGAAGACGGATGGAAGATAAGCATTTGCTGGATCCCAGCCCTCTCTTCCTAGTTAAAGGAATATGAATTTTTATTTTTATTCTTTTTCAATATTAGTACCTTTTATAACCATCTACTTTTTAACTAATATATATATATATATATATATATATATAGATATATATAATATATTATATATATAATATATAATAATATATATATTATTTTTTAAGTTAGCTCATTCTAATATTTTTATTTAATTCTAACTAACTTTATCTTAACAACCTAATATTTATAATTTTAATTAATATATATATATATATATATATAATATATATATATATATATATATTATATATATATATATTATATTATAATATATATATATATAATAATTAAATAAATTATCTTTTTAACTAACCATTAACACCAATTAAAATTATTATTTATTTATATATTTTTCATCCTTTAACTAATTTCCATTAATTAAAAAATAAAAATAAATTAATAAATAAAAATTTGACCTTGGTCCTAAAGTCAAAATTAGTCGTTGGTCAAATTAGCCATTGGAGACTTTGCTCAGAGTATTTAACATGCTAAGTTGGATCTGTTTCTTCAACTTGTCCTGACGATGAACCACTCTAGTTGGTTTGAAACGCGTCGACAAATGAAATTTTATGTGATTTATACTGAAGAATCTCTCTTAAATTTTTTAATCTTGTCCCATATATCTTTGGCTAACTTGCAATGCATCACTTTCACAAATTCAATATATGATAAACCACTTAAGATGGAATTTTTTGCCATGGCATTAAATGTATAGAGAGCTTTACCAATTTCATTAGTGGGATTAGTTTTCAGCACCTGGTAACCATTTTCAAGAACCATCCATGCATTAGTACTTAATGACTTGATGTAGGTTTCCATTCTTATATTCAAAAAAACATAGTTTGTTCCATCAAACTGAGGAGCCTTGCCCAAAGATCCCCTGAGATTGGTCATTCTCCTTGTAACCAACCTTCTAGTAATTAGTTTTTCCTAAAGGAGCCTTCTTTGATACCAATTGTTGGAATTATGATTACACTAAGGTGGGAAAGGCGATGAATTAGTTTAATGGCATATGTAATCAATTTAAATAGTTACAAAATTCATCATAACTAAAAGCACAAGAATACATCAATAAAATCAATCACCACATCAATACACATGAATACTAGATATACATGGAGATCCTTGTGGGAGAAAACCATAAATCTTCTAATATTCTTCAATCTTTGATTACATCAATTTTTAGGCACCAATATGTTGGAAGCACCAACCCCCAAAATCAATTTGCACGCACCAAATTATTAGAGGAACCAACACCAAAAGATATGCAAGATCTAACTTGTTGTGGGCTCTGACCTATTTAAGGATTCAACCTGATTAGGCATCAACCTCTATTGTAGGCTCCAACCTAATTAGGCTTCAGCTGGATGAGGCACCAACCTCAGTTATAGGTTCCAACTTGATCAGGCTCCAACCTGATGAGGCACCAACCTTTGTTGTAGGCTCCATCCTAATGAGGCACCAACCTCCTTAATGAAATCATGGTGGGACACTTTTTACAATATTTCAAACTGGATCCACAAGTGGAAAACATAATAAAGGCCAATTACAAATCTAACCATATCAATGCAACCTCAACCTGATCCTTAGTTACCAATAATAACATCTTCTTCATTTCTCGTTCTAATCACCAGGACTAAACATGCTCACAATCCCCAAAAAAAAATGACAGCAACAAAATAAATATAGCATCCTTCCCTCAAAAACTATCTTCGTGAATTTTCATGTCCTCCCTTGATATCCCAAAAAGATTCTTACAATTTTCACCTTTTCAAAAATTAATTTGGGCCTAAAAAACGACCCATAAAAATTATAAAAAATAAAAGTTTAATAAAATGACCCTAATGGGTCAAAATAATGTACATTTCTAATATGTGGTCTACAAAATACATTTCTCCAACATGCAGTCGACAAAATGCACCTTTCTGGTGTGAAATTATCCAACGTAATGAAAATTATTTCAACGTCATATAATCCAACTAGATTTGAACTTATGACCACCCAAAGAATAATCAAGACGAACAACATCTCATCCATATTGTGTTCCTCACTATATTATATACCTACAATCATGTTATCATATCATAGAAATAGCCACTAAATTATTGGTGCATGCTCGTACCTGTGATGATGCATAACACAAACAAACATGTCACCACATAGACATGAAACAAATGACCAAAAACAAGCACCCAAAACTCAACCTTTTGTTGTGAGTACCTATGATACTTACACTAACCATAATGTCACATGCACACACAGACATATACATATGTTGTAATGCATCTGTTGAATTGGTGCCCCATGTGGAATATATATATTGATGAATCATTTGATAGGTTGATGGTGATTATTTTACCACCCTATTGTTGCAGAGCCAACCCATATAACCACAATTATGCTAAGTCTGTGACTAGGAGAGCCCTGGGGGATTTGGAGCTATACCTTTTTTGTCCATGTGACCACACCATGTAATTGAGATCTTATTTTTCCATGGGAAAACATATTTTTATGTATACATGACATCATCATTCCCACATGGTACCATTTGTGTGGTGCCATGTGTCACCTAAAATCAATGTTCTTGGCCACTCAAAAAATGCATGTTTCACATGCCATGTGTCCACATCACCAAGGTTCCACATGTCAGGAATCTTCCACATCAACCATGTTCATCACTACCACTACATCATAGAGGTAATACATCAGATTTACCACATGACACAAGTATTAAATTCGACACATCACACATGTGTTACACCAAAACCACGACATCACATAGGTATTACATCAAACATGTCACATGTTGGGTTGTGTTATATTATTTCCACGTAGTTAACAGGGAGTTTGAAGGGCACCCATAACCCCACTTCATGGGGTTCGGGGCAACGCCCCAGAAAATTTTGGTTTTGGACCCTATGTTAGGTTGGGTGGACCCACCTATGGTTTTGTGCATGATTTTCGCACATGTCTTTTTGGATGCGATGGTTTTCGGTCCATGGTATTAGATGCTTCGGCATGTATAAATATGTATTGTAACATTGAAAGGAACATAATGAAAAATCAAGCTGGTGGTGCCGGTTTTGGGATCCAGGGGAAAATCTTTGTGTATATGTGTTTTATGTGTTATGATCTCGCATTGTTTATTTTCTGTGTTTCAGAATTCGTATGAAGGTAATTTTTGTACGAGTTAAAACCTACATTTGGTATTAGAGCCATTTTGGCTTCAAGGGGACGCCTTTGTTGCTGAGTGGTTTCGCTCAGGCCTGTGGTAAACCCTATTCAGTGGGAGATCTGCAAGATCGATTCTGGTGGTGAAAGAAGATGGCGAGTAGTGGAAAGATAGAGATCGAGAAATTTAATGGTCAGAGTTTTGAGTTGTGGAAACTCAATATGGAGGATCTATTGGTGGATAAAGACTAGTGGATCGCAGTAGATCTGGGTACTAAATAAACTGGAGTGTCTGATGAAGAATGGAAGAAGTTGTATCCGAAGGCAAAGAGCACAATATGATTGTGTGTCTCAGATTCAGTATTGCTAAATGTATCAAGCAAAGCTATGGCAAAGGCTTTGTGGGAAAAGTTAGGGACTTTGTACCAATCTAAGTCTCTGGTGAATAAACTGTTCCTGCAGAAAAAGCTGTATAACTTGAGGATGAAAGATGGAGACTCAGTGACAAAGCATCTGAATGCATTTAATACTATGGTAAGTCAGTTAGCATCTGTTGATATTTAAATTTCAGATGAAGATAAGTGCATCAGTTTGTTGTGTTCTCTACCAGATTTGTGGATAGTCTGGTTATTGCAATAGGTAGCAATGCAACTGCCTTACATTTTAATGAAATAGTCTCATCCTTGCTGATGGAGGAGATGAGACGGGAAATATGGAGAGCCAAAATGGTGATGCCTTGTTTGTACAGGGGCGGACCCAGAACAGAAATAAAAATAATTCATCGAGTGGGAGATCTAAATCTAAAGGGAGATCTAAATCTCCAAGAAAACTCGTAAAGGTGGTGTGCTAGAAATGTGGCAAGGAAAGGCACTACAAAAGGGACTGTAAATCTAAAGCTCCTGACAAAGGAAAGGGATCTAATGAGGCTCCTTCTGCAGAGGCGAAAACCACCTCAGATGAAGGTGGGGATGTGTACTTGGCTTCTTCAAGTACACATGTAGATCATGAGGCATGGTTGATTGACTCGAGTGCATCCTTTCACTTCACTCCCCATAGAGAGTGGTTCTGCGAGTATGAGAAATATGATGGTGGTGATGTCTTCTTTGGGGATGACAAGAAGGCTAGAATCGTTGGTCGCGGAAAAGTAAAGTTGAAGTTGCAAGGTGGGAGGGTTAGAATGCTTCCAGGTGTTCTACATATTCCTGCACTAGCTAGAAATCTAATTTCTGTTAGCAAGTTGGATGATGTAGGTGTAAAAACAATGTTCGATAAGGATACCTGCAAGATGGTTCGGGGAGCACTGGTATTGATGCGGGGAGTTCGGATTGCAACTCTATACAAGCTGCAAGGTAGCACTATTATTGATGGGTGTAACAATTCTGTGGTTCCTGAAAGTGGAGCAGAAAATCTAGTGGTATCTAGAGAGAAGACCATGCTGTGGCATAAAAGGCTTGGGCATATTGGAGAAAAGGGCCTTCAGATACTTCATGGTAAAGGTATGGTAGAAGGTATGAGTAATAGCTCTCTCGATTTTAATTTCTATGAAAATTGTGTATATAAGAAGTAGAATTGGGTGAGTTTCCCCTCTGATAGTAAGAGGGCAAAACATATATTAGAACTTGTGCATAGTGATGTGTTTGGACCCATGAAGGTTCCATCACTGGGTAAGTCTGTGTACTATGTATCATTTATAGATGACTTCTCAAGGAATACATGGATATATTTCCTTAAGAAGAAATCTAAAGTCTTTGATAGGTTTAAAGAAATTAAGGCTCTGGTGGAAAATCAGACAGAGAAGAAGATAAAGGT